>JAJPUD010010117.1:52595-65987 GCA_023553655.1 Myrmecobius fasciatus
AAACATTATTAACATGTAGTGGACTTCCTGCCATCTGGGGGAGGGGAGGGGACTGGGGGTAAAATTTGTATTGGAAAGCTTTGTAAAGATAAAGGTTGGGGAACTACCCATACATATGTTACACAAATAAAAAGCTTAAAAAAAATAAAAAATAAAAATGAAAATGAAAATAAAAATAAAAATTAAAAAAAAAAAAAAAAAAAAATAAAATAAATATTTAAATATACATAGTTTAAAATTATCTAAATTGTCTAACCATACATAAATGTAATGAAATATTACTGTGCTGTAAGCAGTGATGCTTGTGATAAATATTGAGGAGCATAGAAAGATCTATATAAACTGATACAGAATGAAATTAGTTAACAGATCCAGGAAAATAATATATGCTATAGCTACAATGAAGTAAATGAAAAGAGCAGTGACATACCAAAGAACTAAAAAGGAAAGTTTTTAACACCAAATTAGTTGACACCGTAAAATGGTTCAGCATAAGAGAAATAAATATGGTTTTGCCAATGGAAATAATATTAAAGAAGATGTTTCATTGTCTGCTTTAGTGCGACAGCCAAAATACCACTTGAGATTTCATTCTGACTAGTATTTCTAAAATGTATTCTCTCTATTAAATATATAAATACATAAAGATGCCTTGAGAGAAGGGATTTTTTTCTTTTCTATTTATATTCATAATTCTTAATAAAGTGTTTTGCATATAGTAAGAGCATAATAAATGTTTTTTCATTCATTCTATCCATTAGTAACAGAAGGTACTTGCCCTAGAAATAAATCCCAACCCAAGAACTGAGAATGACAATATAAGTAAACAGAAGTAAATGTCAAACATAATATAGATATAGTGTTTTAGAGAGGTCCAAGAAGCAGACAGAGTAAGAGCAAGAGAATGAGTCATCTCTCATAAATCTAAGAAGAAACTCAAAGAAAAAAAATAGCTTCAAGGATTTCAAGAATGAACAAAAGAAAAAATCAAACAAAAGATTTTTTAAAGGAAATTTGAAAGGAAATATAGCTTAGGAAGAAAAATTTAAAGGAAAATAAAAAGCATAGAAAAGAAGGTAGAAAACCTTTCCCAAGTAGTTGAATTTGTAAAAAAATAGATTGCAATAAGTAGGACTTATTACAGAAAACAATAATAATAGAATAAATTTAATAGAATATATAGAAGAAAATCTAAGCTATTTAATATTTTAAAAAGCAGACCTGGATGACAGGTTAGTAGCAATAATTTGAGAATCATTGAATCCCTGACACATATATCCAAAACAAATAAACAAAAAGAAAGAAAAAAGAAGTGGACAACATATTTTAAGAAATCATAAAACTGTCAAGACAAAGTAAGTACAAGAGAAAGTAAATTGGAAAAAAATGATCATACCTTGAATGAAATTTCAAATTGAAAATAACCAGGAACAACAAAGTCAAAATTTAGAACTTCAAGGTCAAAGAAAAATACTGCAAGCAACCAGTAATATACAGTAATAGAGAGTTCAACTACCAAGGAAATACAGTCAGGATCACACAAAACTTCACTACTGTCTTAAAAAAGAGAAAATCTTGGAATGTCATGTTCCAAAATGCAAAAGATAAATATTTACAAGTAAGAATAATGTAAACCAATTGAACTCTAACATTGTTTTTCTTTTTTGAATTCCCAATTATCATATTGCCAATTATGCCCAGCCAAGAATCAGCCATGGATCATTAACATCTTTCATTGCCTTTGTTCTTAACAAATATGCTGAAGAAAGTGAAGTAAACTTACACAATCATTCTTACCCAATCCACTAAAATTTTATAGAATAATTTTTTCTTTAAAGCATTACAATGAACTTCTTATCATCACATTCAGAGGGGTTGTTATTAACTTCAACTTGACCTTCACTGATTTTAGGCAATCCTACTATTCCTCTCTCATCAGCTTACTATCTCATTCTTTACAGTGGTTCTTCCAAATCTTTTTTTATCCTTAAACTTTCCATGACTCTCTTCCACTACTGTCTTAGCTAAGAGTTTTGCCTCATATTTTATAGGAAACAAAGGGATGATTTGCTTTTGAGCTCTCTCTTTTTCCATTTCCATTCAGGTGCCTTTTGCCACTTTGTCCTTCACCCGTGTCTCACACAGTGAAGTGCCCTTACTCCTTAAGAAATCTTCTTGGCAAGTAGAAAAGAAAACAGATCTACTTGCTCAAGTGATCCCATTCCATCCCATCTCCTCCAACAGATTTCCCTTCTCTGTTCACGTATTTTCAATCTCTCCCTCTCTGCTGACTCATTTCTTATTACCAGCAAAAATATCTCTGTCTCTTAATCTGAAAAATCCCTCACTTGATCCTTCTGTTCCTTCTATATTCTATATCTCTTCTACATTTGTAGCTAATCTCTTCAAAAAGGCCATTTGATGCCTTCATTTCCTCTCCTCTTAGTTTCTTCTTAAATCCTTACAAACTATTTTCCAACATTATCATACCACCAAAGCACATTATCCAAAGTTGCCAAAAAAAATTTTATTTGTCAATCCAATGTTTTTTTTTTTTTCTCAGTCTTCATTCTTCATTTATCTGCAGCTTTTGACATTGTTAATTACTCTCTTCCTTCAGATACTTTCCTCTCTCTAAGTTTCAGGATGCTACTCTCTCCTGGTTTTCCTTCTATCCATCTGACCACTCCTGTTTCCTCTGTTGGATTTTTTTTTAAATCACATCCTCTAACTACAGGTATTTTTCCAAGCACTGTTTGCCTATCATATAGTGCACACTTGATAAAGTTTTATTTATTTTACATAAATTTATAAAGAAAGCAATGGGTCTTTGATAGAACATAGGATCTGGGGCTACTTCTGATTTAAAAGAAAACAGCTGAATAAAAATTTTGAAGTACAAACAGAGGAGTCTAGTGCAATCTAAAAAAACTAAATAAATTCCAACAATTAAAATGGCATCAAGTGCTAATTAAACAAGTGTCCTAGTAAATATTTGATAACTGGCTTTTCCAAAATTCACTGCAGATTTTTAAAGTCTAATCTGCATTATTAATATTTTCTCTATCTCTTTCTTAAGTTTTGACTCAGTTTGATAAACTAAAGCCTAATACTCAAATCTAGCCCATGGCTGTTTTTGTACATTCCATGTTTTATTTTTTACATTTGTTTAAAAACCTAATGTAAAAACCACTCAGATTACAAAAAAAGGCAATTTGTCAGATTTGACCTCTACAATATCATCTTGAGCCCTAGCCTAGAAAATCAACAAATTTATAAATCAAGACCTGATTTATATTTCCCAATTTTCATGGTAAAAAAAAAAAACTCACACTGAAAATTTAACAATCAATTCAAGCTGGCACATGCTAACTGCAGAATACCTCTCCATTATCCCTTCTGAATTATAATATGTTCAAGGGCCATGAAGACACTAAATAAAATAGGAAAAGGAAGTTGTAATCCCACAAAATTTGAGTATATAAGAAGAATATACAGAAATTAAATAAGGAATTAGGAAAGAGGGCATTTTATAATCTCACTTTTCTCTGAACAAGATGAAGATTGGTAAGTATAAAAACACGCAAACCTATATTCAGGTTAGTGTAGGCTATAATAAACTCAACAGGGAAACATGGAAACTACAAAAAAAAGGGAGATTAGATCAATTGGAATCACAAGGACAAAAAAAAATCAACTCTAGAGAACTGATCATAAGAGAGGGATGTAAAAAGGAGAAAATATGTTTTTAAAGAGTTTTTAGTTTAGGTTTTTTTTTAAATGGGAGAAATGATAGAGGAATAGATCAGATCAGTTCACTTATCACTTATTAGTAGCAATAAGATTGATTCTCTCCCTTTATTTGCCACCTTTTCCTTTAAAGGTATGAGACAAAAGGAGGGAAAGGGGAAAAAAGTACTAGAGGTTATAGTATGATATAGAAACCGGATCAATAATTCTTTGTCATAAGGAAATTCTGAATGATCTGAAATTACCCAGAAATTTTGTGTAAGGAGACTTCACTCTACAAATACAGGTCATCTCTACAATTTACAATCATAGTTGCCTAGAGCATTAAGATATTAGGTAATTTTTCTAGAGTTATTCAGATGGTATATTTTTCAGAGGCAAGACTTGACCTACATCTTCCTGATTTCAGAGCCAAGTTTCTATGCACTACATTTTATTGCTTCATTATGAAAAATTATGATGCAAGGAAATACACAATTAACATTCATATCAGTAAACATGAATGGGATGAATTCACACATAATCTGAGGAGGCTATCAAAATGAATTAGATGAGAAATTTAAAATACATTGTATATAAGAAACAAATTTAAAAGACAACAATCACATAGTAAAATTAAAAGGTTGGAATTGAATTAATTTCGATATAGGCGAAATCAAAGAGTCAAAAGAATCATCATCTCAGTAATAAAAAATAAACCTAGAAAAACAAATTAACAGGAAAGCATTTTTCCCTGAGGCAATTGGGGTTAAATGATTTAACCAGGATCACACAGCTAAGTTAAGTGTCTGAGACCAGATTTGAACTCAGGCCTTCCTGACTTCAGGGTGGGTGCTCTATCCACTGTACCACCTAGCTGCCCCTGAGTTTAAGTTCTTTTTTTTTTTAATTAAAGCTTTTTATTTGCAAAACATCTGCATGGGTAATTTTTCAATACTAACACTTGCAGAGCCTTCTGTTTCAAATTTTTCTCTCCTTTCCCCCACCCCCTCCCCTAGATGGCAGGTAGTCCAATCATGTTAACTATGTTAAAATATATGACAAATCCAATATATGTAAACATATTTACAAAGTTATCTTGCTGTACAAGAAAAATCAGATCTCTTATACATGGCAACAACAAGACTATATGATGATCAATTCTGATGGACGTGGCTCTCTTCAACAATGAAATGTTTCAAATCAGTCCCATTTGTTCAGTGATGAAGAAAGCCATATACACCCAGGGAGAGGCATGTGGGATCTGAGTCTGGACCACAACATAGCATTTTCACGTTCTCTATTGATGTTTGCTTACATTATGTTTTGCTTCATAGGTTTTTTTTTTCTTGTAGATACAATTTTTCTTGTACAGCAAGATAACTGTATAAATATGTATACACATATTCAATTTGTCAAGTATTCTAACATAATTAACATGTATTAGACTTTCTGACATCTAGGGGAGGGGATGGGGGGAAGGAGGGAAAAATTTGTAACAGATAGCTTTGCAAAGGTCAATGTTGAAAAATTATCTATGCATATGTTTTTCAAATAAAAAGCTTTAATTTAAAAAAAAGAGAAGAAAAATCGGATTTACAAGGAAAAACAAAAACAAAAACAAACAAACAAAAAAAAACCTGAGAAGGAAAACCAAATGCAAGCAAACATCAACAGAAAATGTGAAAATGCTATGTTGTGGTCCACCCTCAGTTCTCACAGACCTCTCTCTGGATGTATATGACTATCTTCATCACTGAACAATTGGAACTGATTTGAATCATCTCATTGTTGAAGAGAACCCTGTCCATCAGAATTGATCACTGTATAGTCTTGTTACTGTGTATAATGATCTCCTGGTTCTGCTCATTTCACTCAGCATTAGTTTATGAAAGTCTCTCCAGGCCTCTCTGAAATCGTCCTGCTGGTCATTTCTTACAGAACAATAATATTCCATAATATTCATATACCATAATTTATTCAGCCATTCTCCAATTGATGGGCATCCTTTCAGTTTCCAGTTTCTAGCCACTACAAAAAGGGCTCCCACAAACATTCTTGCACATGTGGGGCCCTTTCCTTCCTTTAAGATCTCTTTGGAATATAGGCCCAGTAGAAACACTGCTGGGTCAAAGGGTATGCACAGTTTGATAACTTTTTGAGCATAGTTCCAAATTGCTCTCCACAATTGTTGGATCCATTCATAGTGCCACCAACAATGTATCAGTGTCCCAGTTTTCCCACATCCCCTCCAACATTCGTCATTATCTTTTCCTGTCATCTTAGCAAACCTGACAATGTATAGTGGTATCTCAGAGTTGTCTTAATTTCCATTTCTTGATGAATACTGATTTGGAGCACCTTTTCATATGACTAGAAATAGTTTTAATTTCTTCATCTGAAAATTGTCTGTTCATATCCTTTGACCATTTATAGATTGGATAGTGGCTTGAATTCTTATAAATATGAGACAATTCTCTATATCTTTTAGAAATGAGCCCTTTATCAGAACCTAAGTGAAGATGATTTCCCAACTTATTGCTTCTCTCCTAATCTTACCTGCATTAGTTTTGTTTGTACAAAAACTTTTTAACTTAATATAATCAAAATTATCTATCTGGTGTTCAATTAAGAGTTCCAGTTCTTCTTTGGACACAAATTTCTTCCTTCTCCACAGATCTGAGAAGAAAACTATCCTATGTTCTTCTAATTTGCTTATAATATCATTCTTTATGTCTAAATCATGAACCCATTTAGATCTTATCTTGGTATGTGGATCAAATCCTAATTTCTTCCATACTAGTTTCCAATTTTCCCAGCAGTTTTTGTCAAATAGTGAGTTCTTATCCCGAAAGCTGGAGTCTTTGTGTTAGTCAAACACTAGATTGCTATAGTTACTGCATATTTTGTTCTGTGATCCTATCCTATTCCACATTCATCAGCATTTTTTTTCATTAATTCCCTTGAAATTCTTGACCTTTTGTTCTTCCAGATGAACTTTGCTACTGTTTTTTTTTTGTTTTGTTTTGTAGATCTGTAAAATTGGCATGGCACTAAATAAGTAAATTAAGTAAATTAATTTAGGTAATATTAGCATTTTTATTATATTCGCTTGGCTTATCCATGAGCACTAGATATTTTTCCAACTGATTAGGTCTAACTTTATTTGGGTGGAAAGTAGTTTTGTTTACATAGTTCCTGACTTTGCCTTGGCAGATAGATTCCCAAATATTTTATACTATCAACAGTTATTTTGAATGGAATTTCTTTTTGTATCTCTTGCTGCTGAACTTTGTTGGTAATATATAAATATGCTGATGATTTATGTGGATTTATTTTAAATCCTGCAACTTTGCTAAAGTTGTGAATTATTTCTAGTAGTTTTTTAGTTGCATCTCTAGGGTTCTCTAAGTATACTATTATATCATCTGCAAAGAGTGATAATTTGGATTCCTCATGATCTACTCTAATTCCTTTAATCTTTTCTTCTCTTCTTGCCAAAGCTAACATTTCTAATACAATATTGAATAATAATAGTCATAATGGGCTGCCTTGTTTCACTCCTGATCTCAGGAGTGCCTATTACACATGATGCTTGCTGATGGTTTTAAATAGATGCTACTGATCATTTTAAGGAAAAGCCAATTTATTCCTATACTCTCTAGTGTTTTTAAAAGGAAGGGGAGTTGGATTTTATCAAATGTTTTTTCTGCATCTATTGAGATAACCATATGATTTTTGTTAGTTTGGTTATTAATATAGTTGGTTATGTTGATAGTTTTCCTAATATTGAAGCAGCCTTGCACTCCTGGTATAAATTCTACTTGGTCATAATGTATTATCCTGGGGATGACTTCTGTAATCTCGTTGCTAATATTTTATTTAAGATTTTTGCATGAATATTCATTAGGGAAGTTGGTCTATAGTTTTCTTTCTGTTTTCACCCTGCCTGATTTAGCTATCAGCACCATATCTGTGTCATAAAAGGAATTTGATAGAACACTTTCTTTGCCTATTTTTTTCAAATAGTTTATAGTATTGGAATTAATTGTTCTTTGAATGTTTAGTAGAATTCACATGTAAATCCATCTGGCCCTAGAGATTTTTTTTTCTTAAGGAGTTGATTAATAGCTTGTTCTATTTCTTTTTTCCAAAATGGGGCTATTTAAATAATTTATTTCCTCTTCTTTTACCTGGGCAATCTATATTTTTGTAGATATTCCTCAATTTCATTTAGATTATCAAATTTATTGGCATAAAGTTGGCGAAAGTTATTCCTAATTATTGTTCTAATTTCCTCTTCATTGGTGGAAAGTTCTCTCTTTTCATTTTTGAGACTAATAATTTGATTTTCTTCTTTCCTTTTTCTAATTAAATTAACTAAATGCTTATCTATTTTGTTTTATTTCATAAAACCAACTCTTAGTTTTATTTATTAATTCAATAGTTTTTTTTTATTTTCAATTTTATTAATCTCCCCTTTTATTTTCAGAATTTCCAATTTGGTTTTTAATTGAGGGTTTTTAATTTGCTCTTTTTCTAGCTTTTTTAGCGGTAAGCCCAATTAACTGTTTTTCTCTTTCTCTATTTTATGCAAGTAAGCATCTAGACATATAAAATTGCCCCTTATAACAGCTTTGGATGTATCCCATAAATTTTGGTATGTTGTCTCATTATTGTCATTCTCCTGGATGAAATTATTAATTGTGTCTATGATTTGCGGTTTCACCCATTCGTTCTTTAGGATTGATTATTTAATTTCCAATTAACTTTTGGTCTATTTTCTCCTGGCCTTATATTTCATGTGATTTTTATTGCATCATGATCTGAAAAAAATGCATTTACTATTTCTGCCTTTCTGCATTTGATTTTGAGGCTTTTATGCTCTAACACATGGTCAATTTTTATAAAAGTTCCATGAATCGCTGAGAAAAAAGTAAACTCCTTTCTGTCTCCATTCAAATTTCTCCAAAGATCTATCATACCTAGTTTTTCTAACATTTTGTTTACCTCCTTAACTTCTTTCTTATTTATTTTGTGGTTTGATTTATATAGCTCTGAAAGAGCAAGGTCGAAATCCCCCACTAGTATAGTTTTGCTGTCTATTTCTTCTTGCATCTGTCTTAACTTCTCTCTAGGAATTTGGATGCTATACCACTTGGTGCATATATGTTTAGTATTGATATTGCTTCATTATCTATGGTACCCTTTAGTAAAAATATAGTTTCCTTCCTTATCTCTTTTTAGTAGATCTATCTTTGCTTTTACTTGATTTGAGATAAGGATTGCTACCCCTGCTTTTTTTTGTTCACCTGAAGCATAATATTTTCTGCTCTAGCCGTTTACCTTCATCCTATATGTGTCACTATGTTTTAGATGTGTTTCTTGTAGACAACATATTGTGGGTCTTTTCAGTAGAAATAGGTGAAATTCTCCTATATCATTGAATGACCATTTTCTTCCCTGGAAGATAATGCTCATTCTGGCTGGGTAACTTATTCTTGGCTATAATCCAAGTTCCTTTGCCTTTCGGAATAACAGATTCTTATATGCATTTCTTAAAAGAAAGAAAAGCTACAAATAACTATTTAAAATGGGGGCAACCAAGTGGTGCAGTGGATAGAAGACCAGCCCTGAAGTCGGGAGAACCTGAGTTCAAATCTGACCTCAGACATTTAACACTTCCTAGCTGTGTGATCCTCAGCAAGTCACTTAACCCCAATTGCCTTAGCAAAATAATAATAATAATAATTAATTAATTAACTATTAAAAATGCTCCACGTCATGAATAAGATAAATTCAAATAAACATCTCATCATATTGGAAAGAAAATGACAGTTTTTGGAGATTTTATAGGAGAAAAAAAATTAATTCTCTCTTGGTGGAGCTATGAAGTGGTCCAATCATTCTAGATAGAACAGTTTAGAACTATATCCCACAAAGTAATTAAATGACACATACTCTTTGACCTAGAAGATGTATGTCGACTAAGTTTATATACCAAAAAGATAAAAAGGAAATACAAAGGAAAGTACACACATAATAGAAAAATATTTATAGCAGCTAATTTTTTTTTTGCTTTAGCAAAAGAACAAGGGAATGGCTCAATAAATTGTGATATGATGGAATATTATTGCACTATAAGAAATGACAAGATTAAGAAAAACCTGGAAGGACTTAACATGAATTGATCTAGAGTGAAATGAGAAGGACCAGTAGAACAAGTTATACAATGACTAAAATATTGTAGGGGAAAATAACTATACAAATTTTAAGTTCTATTATCAATGAAATGACCAATCATGACTCCAAAGAACTGAAATTATGTAGGGGGAGTAGGAGAAACAGGGAGAGAGACCAGTAGGGATTTTCAGTTACTCTCAACCTGGTTTAGCCCATCTGGGCTAACTGGGCCACTGCACATGCTACAACCATTTATAAGAGTCCTTGGTGGGAGTTGGGTTAAAATGAATACCAAAAGTAGATGAGCAATCCTGAAAAGGTCTTGGCAAGCCCTCACCCTAGAGGTGTCCTCCTTGAAAACCCCACACAAATGAGGTGGCAACTTAGGACCATGGGAAGAGTATTAGCTAAAATAAAAAGACCTAGTTTCAAATATTACCCCTGATGCTTTCTTATTACATAACATTGTTTCACTCATTTGACAACCCAGCATTTCAGTTTCCTAATATGTAAAATAGAAATGTTAGACTAGTTTGCCTCTAAAGTTCCTTTAAGCTAGGATTCTATGACATTACTGACTGACCATAGATGTTTTCTGTTTATATTCTTCCCTGGTCTCCAATAATATTCATGCAAGATAACTGAAGGGAATCTGGGATTTATATCTTATGATAAATTATCAAGAAAAAAGAGAGGTCCTTATTTTGTTCACAATCTTTTCAAAATCAGGGTGCATGTGTTAGCTTTACTTGATCTAAGATCTGTGCATAAGGCAATTATCAGCATATTCATGAATTAGTCTTTTGTTTGTAGCTGTAATATAAAGGAGAATCACGTGTTTGTTTTGGTGAAGTATTTTTTGCCTGAAAGCATTCAGCTGCTTTCTTATAAAGCTCCAGTTATACCAAGTCCCAGGGTGGGAATACAACTGGGCAATCCACATCTATTTGTGAAATTCAAATGCTGTTCCTATTTTAAAATAAGATCCTTAATTTGTTTCTAAGGTATGGATAGCTTCCTCTTTTTGAAGTAGCCTATTAATTCTCTTACCTTTATTTCTTGGGTCTTCATGAATTTCTATAGTCAGAAACATTGTTTTTTTTGTCCTTCATTCTCAAAGAGGACCATGATATTAGGATGGGGATGCCTTGATATGGAAAAGAATTGGATTTAAGTGAGGGAGGGCTGTGCAAAGTCACCAGTCTCACTCTAGACCCATCTGGATTCAGTGGCCAGATATAGATCAGGACAAATGGAAAAGCCCTGGATGAAGTGGGAGATCTTGGCCTTTTTAAGCTAAGGTCTTAATAGATCTAACTTTAATTGAGGCAATACCCATTGAGTGATTAAGACTAGGTAGAAATTGATTATCACCTCATTATCAACTTTCTAGCAAACATCTCTCAAATGAGAAAGACATTCTCAGGTGATTGACATGCCCACTCAAACTTGCTCTCCACAGGCATAATATTTAGGAGTCCAATATATCCTTTTATTTTAGGTAGTAAGAGAGATTTTGTCAGTAAGAGAGATCTTGGTTCACAAAAAAAAACCTCATGTAATGAATGTGATAATTTTCTCTTTTAAAATATTAGCTAGGTTGAGAATGGCTAATGTTTGCCACAAAGATGAATCCAAATACTTTTGAGTTTACCTTTTTAAGATTGCTGAGTCATCTCCATTTTTCTAGTCATCCTTTTGCCTGTTCAGACTTTCATTATCACACAACTAGACAGCTTCAGTAGTTTTCTAAACTAGGTCTCTTTCTTCTCAAAACCAGAATAATTTAATAGATGGTTTTGATCCCATTTCTCTTCTCCTCCAAAGTTTTCAATGGATACCATTGTCTATCCAATGAAGCTAGGATTCAAAGTTGGCTCTATTTGGCTCTCACCTACCTTTTCAGGCATATTTCATGCAACCCCCATCTATATATAATGCAGGTTCTGGAGCTGCTAGATAGCTACAGGTTCTGGAGCTGCAAATAGGAGAGCAGGCTCTATCAAGTCAGATTCCCAGATGATGGAGGTTTTGGGGACCAAGAGTTTAGGAGTATCTTTCTAATAATGCTATAGGTCATGAGCCCTACAGGGTGTTCATCGCTCCAATTAACTATGGATCAATAACAATTAGTCAGCCAAATGTAATTAGTGTTTAGGAAGGGGTATTTACTAGAGTGGGAGAATAAGAACATTTGGGAGAAGAAATGCCTCAAAAAATCTGACATTCTCAACAACTCGTACAGAGTCTAGGGGAAAGTGAGTTTAAGTTGAAAACAAACTTGTGACAAGTGGTAACTCCTGGCTCTTAACTGATTGAAGTCCTTTTCACTACTTCACAAGAACTCATGGAATTCTTAAATGTGTTATATCTTTAAACTTGAATCCTTGACAATCTAAAACTGACTTTTCTCATTACTCTTAGTTTGTCCTCAGCTCCTGAAGCAGACACTTTTTTAGTTAACTAATTTGACCCCCACCCTTACACTAGACCTCTATACTCATTGTCACCTCTTGCCTTTACATCTTTGTCCAGACTCTTCCCTGTGTCTGGAATAACCATCTAGGTATCATTTATTTGTTAGAGGAAGGGAAAGAACCAAATCATTTGTGGTCTGGTTATAGGGAATGCCCATGTGGAGATTCTCCACACCTATGCAAGTGTCCAGCTGCTCTCCAATGTGGTCTTGGAGAGTTTCATGGAGGTACCTGATAATATTTTATATGTCCTTCCAGCTCTCTCTTCATGCCCTCTCTTCCATGAAGTTTTATCCCAATCCTTTCTTTCCTCTATATTTGATCGTCTCTTCTTCCAATTTCTCATGCCATTTTATTTGTTCTTTTATTCTATGTAGTCTTTATACTATTATTTGGAACATCATCATCATATGGGTGCACATCTTATTTCTTTGTCTAGATTACAAGCCAAACTAGAACTCAGGAGTTCTAACTCCATCATTTCAGTCATGTCTGACTCTTCTTGGCCCCACTTGGGATTTTCTTGGCAGAAATATGGCTTTCCATTTCCTTCTTCAACCATTTAGCAGACGAAGAGGCAAATGGGGGTAAGAGGCTTGAAATAGTGTCACACAGTGTGTTTGACTGGATTTAAACTTGGGGAATCCACTGCTTTTATCAAAATCTAATACCAATGGTCTTATGACCACAATATGCTTCTTGAATTAGGGTATTTAAATTTTTGCTGTCATAGCAGTTTCATTCTTTCTATTGATCTTTGCTTGCATTTTATTTTCCTTCTTTGTTTTTTTTCTCATAGATCCAATTTTTCTTGTACAGCAACATAGCTGTATAAATATGTATACATATATTCGATAATTAACATGTATTAGACTTCCTACCATCTAGGGGAGGGGGTGGGAGGAAGAAAGGAAAAATTTGTAACACAAAGCTTTGCAAGGGTCAATATTGAAAAATTACCCATGCATATGTTTTGCAAATAAAATGCTTTAACAAAAAAAAA
>JAJPUD010010118.1:0-43292 GCA_023553655.1 Myrmecobius fasciatus
GGCACTACTCCTTGCATGTAGGCTGTCTTGCTCATTGCTTTTTGAGGGCTAAGACTGTCTTTGCTTTTGTATTTATATCCCCAGCCCTTTGCAGAGTGCTTAACACATAGGAAGTAAACACTTAATAAAAGCTTTATCTGTCATACCATCCCTTTCTTTCTTGTCTCTGAGTCCCAATCTAGCTCGAGCCCTCAGCACATTTTGCTTGGACCATTGCAGTATCTTCCTAATTGGCATTCCGCCTCACCAGTCTACCCTCTTCTCTGTGCAGAGGTCCAACCAAGTCACGATCTTGCCCAAGTAGGTTTTGTGGCTTCCCGTTGCCCCTAAAACAAAGCATGCATTCTTTTGTTGGGCATTTCAAATCCTTCACAGTCTGGCTGTGGCAGGATCCTGATCTTTCCAGGCTGCTTACACATTACACTCCTAACATACCCTCTGCTCAAAAGCAACCTGACCTTCTTGCCACTCCAGTTTCTACACTATGCTTTAGAAAGGCTGTTCCTCATAACTGGAATGTCTTTCCTCCTCACCTCTGCCTCTGAGAACCCCTTGTTCCTTTTGAGGCTCCATGCACTTGCTATCTGCCATAGCCATTAAGCCTCCCCAGCACCAAACATTTGCTTATTTGTGGGTATTTTGTTTTCTCCACCTACTTTTACACTTCCCCACAGCTCATACACTCTCCAGTCTACCCTCTCTTTCACTCATACCCTGCCCCTTCATACTCTCCCCCACCCTATCTTCTCCATCTTCTCCCCCATACCCTCTCCATCTCCCTTCTCCCTGCCCCATGTAAAAACTTCTTGAGGGTAGAGAAGAATTCTTTTTGCAACCCTAGCCCCTACCACAGTGTCAGGCACACAGTGGATGCTTAAGCAGCTCATGCACTTGTCTCTTTCCTTCTCTTCTTCCACCCCCTCTGGCTTTTTAGAAAAACGAAGCAACAAAGCAATCTCGGGAAATGTAATTTCATCTGGGTGTCTGACATGCCAGTGCCCAGCAGTCTCTGGAGCAAGGTCCCGAAATGGGCCGAGAAAGATTTTTCAATAAGGGTTGGAAGGAAAAAGACCGCAGAGCCTGCAGGCATCTTGTAGTTAAGCGCAGCCCCATCTGTATTCCCAGAGCGTTCTGGACCAAGTGTTTATCTATTGACTTGACTGCAGTGGTTTTTTCCCCTGTATTTCCACTTAGAGGCTTGAAACTGAGAACAAAAGAATAGGAGAGAAGGAGGAATCCATGTAAACAAATAACCAGCTGAATGTCTCTCTGGTCAGACCTTCAAGCTGCCCCGTCCTGGTCCCCGTTAGGGCGTTTAAACAAGATGAAGGAGCCTTAAGAAGAATGATGATGACGACAGTGACAGGCGGGCCTATGGTTGCCATGGGGCTTTAGGAGGCAGCCTGGAGGAAGTGAGTTTTCATCTCCCCTCCAAGTGGAGGAGCTGTGGGACCCTAGGCTCTCACTTCCCCAGGAGGTATGGTTCAGATAGTCAGTTCTGCCCTCAGGAGGACCCCAGGAGCCAGAAATAATGATCTCACACACATGTGCCTATTTGGGCAAAACAGGTTTTTCTCCATCTTCAGCCTGGTAAGGAAGAGACCGAAGCTAGCTAGTGAGTGGCAGATAGGGGCCTCCCGAGCCAGGACCTTCTGGATGCTAGGCTGTCATCTTTGCTAAGATTGTGGGCCCCCACCCATTCCTTCTAGGGATTGCAAAGTAAGAAGAAACTCCCATCAGAAATTGCACTTCAGTCCAGTTCAATTCAGAAAATGCACATCTACCGGCCAACCTGTCATTAGGATAAGGTGCCTGGGACTTTGTGCCAGGGTACTGAATGTAGAGGGTGGTGACAGAAGCTGACAGGTAGAAAAAGCTAGCACTCAGCCAGAAGGAGGACTAGACCCTTCATTAGGCCAGCCCTCCAACTTAGCATCTCTGGCTAAGTGGACTTGCCCTAAGTACAGAAATGGCTAAGTGATAGCTCTGCCTTCTAGGAGCTAGAGCCTGGGCCCCATGAAATAAGTGAACTATCAGTTGTCCATGATGAATTCTTGGGTCAAACATAGACAACAAAGTTGGAGAGAAACTAGAACTGATTTATTCTGAGGTTCACCAAATAGCCATCACCCAGAGCATATACATGCATAGGTAGTCTGCCATTGCTGGGTACAGAAGATGGGCTTCAATTTATTGAGTTGTTTTCAATTATGTCCAACCCTCTGTGACCTGATTTGGGGTGTTCTTGGCAGAGATACTGGAGCAGTTTGCCATTTCCTTCTCTAGCTCATTTGATAGATGAGGAAACTGAGGCAAACAGGATTAAATGACTTGCCCAGGGTCACACATGTAGTAAGTGTCTGAGGCTGAATTTCAACTCAAGTCTTCCTGACTCCAGGCCTGGCACTTTATGCACTATGACGGCACTTGTCTTGGACTTTCATATGTAGGGTAAAGACTTCGCAGCCTAGCTTTCCTTGTTACAACATTTGTGGGGCCATTAAAGAGAGCAGGATCCTGAGGTAGATGAGAACCAGGCACGAGGTGGAAGAGCTTTACAAAATGGAGTCACTTGGGTTACTTTGCTACCTACAAATAGAAATAGAGGATTTCTTGAATTGGTCAGCAGAGGAGCCTCACCTGAATAGGTAGATACTCCTCAAAGAAGTGAAAAGATAAAGCTTGTAAAGGTTTGAATTTAGGTAGGAGGTGGATTGGCCTTGGGCTACTCAGTACTGGACAGGGCCTGTTGCCGGTGCCAGTACCAGGCAAGGCTCTTCTTTAGGTGAGCTTTCTCTTGTGACCCTGCCTGAATAGGTGGCGCCATCCTTGCTGTTTTCAGCAGAGAGGAAGGGCGTGTATAGCCTGGGAGCTTTCCGTGTAAACCAAGTCAGCAGCCAAAAGGAAATGGCCTTGGTTTTCTTGGCCACCCACAGAATCTTTCCTCTTTCAAAAGTATGTTTTGTTTGACCCCAGCCCAGCGATGGAGGACAGTAAGCTAGATCCCCCAATTTCAGAGATGACTTGGTTCAAGCCACACTTTCCCAAGTTCCCCTCAGGAACATTGCCAACAAATGGTCACTACCCAGCCTATGTTTGAAACCCTCGGTGAGAAAGAGACCCTTTGGGGACTGCTCTCCTGTTGTCCAAATTCCTGGGCCTGCCCTCTCCCTCCGAGCAGAATGCCTTTCCTTACCCTGATGTTAATTATCCCAGCAGCAGAGTTTTGCCTGATGGTGAGACCCACCCCCACCCCTTTCCTGTAGGCGTGGAGGCTATGTGTGTGTCTGTGGGGGGCACTGTGCATGTAGGTGTTTGTATCTGAGCACACAGAATTAGGATTGTCATTCCTTCAGTGGGGCTTGCCATCCACCTGGCAGTGTTCTTTCAAAATGGAAATGAGAAATTTAAATGGAGGGGAGTGGCAGCAGGTCTGCCTGGGGTGGCTGAGGCCCTGAGGAGTTTGCATCTGGGCCACCCGGCCTTGGGCTTGGTGACCTTTCAAGTCTTTCCTAGGCTGAAATGAGGCAGGCTCAAACCTCCTCCCTCTACGTTCAGCTGCACTTCTTCCATCAAAACTACCTGATATTTGTGGCCATTTTGTATTTGAAAGAGACAGTATGGTACAATGGATAGAAAGATGGGCTGGAAACTAGGAAGAGCTGTCTCTGATACCTCCCGACCATGTGACCACCAGTGAAGTCTCAGTTCCAGTTCCTACCTCCATCCCAAAAGGTAGTATTGATTTATGTAGGCAAGTATTTGCCTCCCCCCATTATAATGCCCTTCATAGAGTGGCCTATTTGCTTTTGGACTTTTGTATACCCTGGGCTCAGACAGAGAAATGCTTCTTGGTACATCGTAGCTACTTAATTGATGCTCTTTGCTTGCTTGCCCCTCTCTGGGCCGCCCAGGCTTCATGGAGAAGATTGAGGTGGGTCGTTAGCATGGTTGATCTCTCTCATCCCCGCCACTTCTGACTCTGATAGTTTCAATAATGGCACACTTGTCCCTTGGGCCTGACTTTCCCTGTGCCCAGGGAGAGCCTGCCGGCCCAGGTTTCCTGAAGGGCAGCCCCCAGTCTGCATCCTGATGTCTGCCTCTGAGAACTTTCCTGTGCTGTGAAGAACAGTATACAAAGTAACAATTGTCATTGGAAAGTTGGCTCTTTGCTCCAACTGTAGCAGGGTTGCAAGAAAAGGGAAGGAAACAAGCAATCGGGATGTGGGTTGGGAAAGCTTGCTTGTGCACATTCAGTTCACCCCCTTCCTAGTGCAGTTGATAGTCCCAGCCTTTTCCCAAGGTCAAAGAAGTAGTAGTCAGTGACAGAAGCCAGGACTTCTGACTCGCTCCAAGGATTACCCACAGGCCTTTCTAAGCTGGTCTGGTCCAACCCTGTCATCTCATAGAAAGGGAAAATAAGACCAAGAGGGTGAAGGATTTGCCTAAGGTCACTCCCAGCTGCCTTGTCAGGTCCAGGATTTGAAAGCAAGTCCTTGCTTCTTGGTAAAGGGCAATTTCTCCCCCAGATACTTCCTCCCTTTCTTTAGAAAATTCGTCACTGCTGGCTGGGTGACACAACCAGGAGCTTGGTCAGGGCTACTCCACAGTGCCTAAAATCCTCTTGAAGGAACATATCCAGGCTCTTTTAAATGGGCCAGAGCTTAGGACTGAGGCTGGAGAGAGCCCAGCCCTTGGAAGCAGGACAGCTCCTCTGCCACTAAATAGCCACAGGACTTGAACTAATAATTGTCTGGTGGCCACCCTGCTCTCCCTGTTGAAAAAAAGAAAATGGAGGAATCTCAGAAAGGGCAAGGAAATCACTCCGAGTCACACAGCTACTTATTGTCAGAGGAGGGATTTCCACCAAAGTCTTTCTCACTCTAGGTCCCTTTTTTATGGGCAGTGGGGCAAATAACTGCCATGACTGTGGCTTGCCATTGTAATATATGACTGGGTTGGCGTGGTTTCTATTTCCATTTAACGTCCCCTCTCTTGGAAAAAGAGCATTTGTCCTCTGGTGTCTGGGAATTCCGCTTGAAACAATGCAATTGCCGAATTTGCAATTGAGAAAATGGCTGCCATGTGCAGAGAAGGAAGCCTCCAGCAAAGAGGAGCTCCACTGCTTTTGCAGATGCATTTGCTGGCTTGTGGGAGAGCTTAACTGGATGGAATTGTTCTGAGGGAGAGCAGAGGAGCACTAAAATGTCATGGTGGCAGCTTGCAGACTGCGGGCTTTCGGCAGAGCTGACTTGGGAATGGGCAGTTCCCCCAGGTCCTTTCCATGCTGGGTGGGGAGCCAAAGGTGGATTTTAGGCATTTCGGAATTCAAAAATCAGATGGCGTGTGTGTGTGTGGGGGGGGTGTAAATGTGTAAGTATGTAAAACCCTACCACCTCCATCCACTGACTTCCAGTGTGATTTTGGCCAATTTGACTTCCATTGCTGAAACTCAATCTCCTCTGTCATAAAGTAGCTTCCGTTCCTGATCTCTAAGGTCTCCTGGCTGTGTGACCAGAAGCAAGCCATTTTCTATCTCTGAGTCTTTGCTTCCTTCTCTCTATAAAACGAGGGGCTCGGCCCAGGACCCTCCCGGCTCTTTATTCCTGATCTGTTGTTCATTTTTTTTTTCAAATTCCATTATTATATAAGTGAAGAGCTGGCCTGAGGAGAGGGGCGGGGGAAGGGGCAGGGCAGCTGGGCCTGTTGGATTCCCCTCCCCATCATTATTAGCTAAAGTCTATTTTTTTCATTTTCCTTATAATTCTGTATCTCCTCATTATGTACTAATGAGGGCCACATTCAGATCACTTTCTTGCCATATATTATACACTATATCCCCAATGTTAAATAGATGCAAATGGTCCCATCAATGGATCGCCAGTGGTGGGCATGAGATCATTGCCCTGATTAAATGAGCTCACACAACTAAAAAGGGGGAAGGAGAATTTAGGACAAGGAAGGACATTCCAAGTATCCCCCAGGCCTTACTGGCCACAGCTCACCATTGGCCCTTGAATACCCTTGCCATAGACTGTTGCCTTTTCCCGGGACACTTGCAGTCCATGCTTGTTTTCCACTTGGACCGAGCAAGATTTCATTCTAACCCAGAGCCTATAGCAAGAGAAAGAGGAAAGCACAGAGGTTCACCCCATTTAATGTGCCTTCAGGTAGATGAGGGCAGAATGAGGATAAACATATGAAAAAGAGCAAGAAAAAATAAGAATAATACATATATATATGTATATATAGAAGCAGAAAAAGAATTATAGATCATATTATATATTGACATATATACATGTATGTATATATATATGATTAGATGTATATAGCTTTAAGATTTGCAATAAAATTTATGCCAGTTCATTTACTTATCACAATAACCCCATTTTGTAGGTGCTATTATTTTACTCATCTTAGAAATGAGGAAACAGTCTGAGAGCTGTTAAATAATTTGTCCAGGGTCTCTCAGCTCAGAAGGGCCTGAAGCTAGATTTGAACTTAGGTGCCACTTGAGACACCTCCATATTTGAAAAGTGACAGTAGTCCTAAGTCAGTAACTGCTAGCTAAGATCTTAGCTTAGAGGTCACCTGGTCTCATGGAGAACAAGTGAGGAGAAGGACTTGTCCAAAGGCACTTGGGTAGTAAGTCCAAGCTTGGAACTTAGGACCACTGACTCCAAGTCCATGATCTCTTGCAGCATCAGGCAGGATTTGTAATTAATTATCTTTCTACTTCTTAGTGCTTTCTAGCTCTTGTGATCCTTAGTCCTTCCTTCCAGTTTGCAGAGCCCAGACAGACAAAGGCTTAGTGAGGGGCCAGAGGACAGGGATGGGTTTGGCTCCAACTGGCAAGGCTGGTAGGAGGAAGCATGACTCAGGACACCAGAAGACTTCTAACTGTAGTTCATTCTCATGTATGGCATCCCCTTGTTTTATTGTTGTTCAGTCATTTTCAGTCAGATCTGACTCTCCCTGACCCCATTGGGGGTTTTCTTGGCAGAGACACTGCAGTGGCTGTCCATTTACTTCTCCAGATTATTTTATAAATGAAGAAACTGAAGCAAATGGTGACATGACCTGCCCAGGGTCACGTGGCAGGAAGATGAGTCTTCCTGACTCCAGACCAAATGTTATATCCACTGCAGCACCACCTAGTGGTCCTCTGACACTCTCAGGACCCTCTCAATTTGCCTGTTTGGGATATTATAGCTTGATGGCTACAACTTAGTCCCATCTTTGTAAATAAGCCTTCCTTTGATCCTGACTCATGTTCATGATGTTTTATTTTTTATTATAACTACTTATAGAAATGGCTTAACTCCCCAAATTAGATAAGAAATCCTTTAAGAGCAGGTATCTTCACTTTTAGACTCTGGGTTCCCTTGGCCCTGCCCAGCATAGTGTCTTTAATAGAATAGCAGTTTCCAATATGTTTTGGGAAGAAGTTGTACATTTCAGCAAATTTTCCATTTGGGGAAGGTATGGCACTTCTAGGCTGGACTCGTATTCACTTTTGTACTAGTGGGATGCATTGCTCCCCACCTGCCCTGTTTGCTAGTGCTGTGGTGAGTGACAGGCACTCTTGGAGAGGTGGCAGGTATGAGGAGCTGTCAGTAGCTGCCTAGGCAGAGGGCGATCACTGTGGGAGGCTGGCTGCCCTACGGGTGAGAGATGAGCAGCCCAACTTTCTGCCCACTTTTCTCAGGTTAGTTATCCCCATTAAATGAGTTCTCTCCAAGCAGCACACCCTCAGCAAGGTTGGACATGGCCTTTTGGCTCTTCTAGGCATTTGCTGCTTTATTTCTCTGAGCAGGTACTATGCCCTGCCTGTCTAAGGATGGGGAAAATCTTATATTTATTGATCTTCTTCTCAAATCTGGGGGGAGGGAGGTGAGACTTGAGGGATGATAGCTATGACCTTTCAGGTTGAGTTATGGGTTATTAGCACATGAGAAGCACAAAGGGAATTTTTACAAGGTAGCACGGAACTGGACCCTTCACGTATAGCAGGATAGCAGAAGCCTTAGCATTTGCTCTCAGTATGAATCCCTATAGGTGACACCCCAAAACAGGAGCCTAGAGGAGGGAGCCCAGCACTAAGGGCATCTGAATCCCAAGTTTTGGAAGTCCATTTCCATTTTGGAAGTTTTTCCTTTCCTCACCTGAGGGGCTAGACTTTGGGATCCCATCCTAATGAAAAGGAGGAAGATTCCTTAGACCCCAGATAGAGGATCTAACACTGGGAGAGAGTTGACCTTATTCTTCATCCTAGAGTGAGAAGGTACAAGAGACCCAGCCATCCACTGTCTGTTCTGAATTCTCTAACCTTGTACTATAAAATCCCATGAATCCCCATGAAATGAATCCCCATTTAAAGAGTACTTAGAGTGCTAGTCCTTAGAGGGGCAAGAACCTGACAGTTTTTGGGAAAACCAGTGCCATTTTGTCTCTGTACTGAAAAGAAATAGTTGCATTTCTTTAAAATAAAAGTAAATAAATCTGGTTTAGACTTTTAATTACTTCAGGCTGGTAAGTGCTGCTATTTGCCCTTTGGTCCAAATCCATTCCGTTTTTACTGCATCAAAGCTTTGGAGATACAGAACTGTGGGTCACCTCCTACATCATCTTTGTATGTAGTCATCCAAGGCATGCTTAGAGCTGCTGCAGGTTTTGGGGGAGGAAGCCTAGGGGACTGGAGGGAAAATGGAAAGGAGATGGAGCATACTGAGAGTCAATAATTTGTCTTCTAGTAAGTGAGTCTGGCAGCGAAGTGTACCAGATTGCAAAGAAATGGATTTGGACATTGAAAGGTTCCATTGCCAGCTGTTCTTGGGTGGTATCAGGATCAGAAGAATGAGATGGAAGCCTTAGCATCATAGAGTTAGAGCTTAGAGAGCATCTAGGCCAAATCTCCCATTTTACAGAGAAGGCAACTCAAGTCCTCTGGTGATTATGAAAAGTTTTCTTAAGAGCCAGGAAGAAAATGCAGTGGAAACAGGCAGGCATGGGTTTGAATGCATATGTAGCAGTAGAAGGGTGAGCTGGCTAAGTACTCGCTAAGTACTTAGCCTACTCTCCTGTTTTAGAACTCCTCCTTCCCTTTTTCAGCCACTATCTCAAACACCCCACCTCCAACAATAAATCAACTAATCACAGTATTACATCACTCAATGATGATTTGTTTCTCCTTTAGAGGGTCCCTGGTATAAGTGTTTTCTCTCTATATTTTGAAATTGTAAGAAATGAATCAGTAATTCTCTTTTTCGGCTCTCAACCCTCCAGCCAAGAAATTGCTGGGGGAAAAACCAAAATATAACAGTAGTTTCATTTATCAATCTATCCATTCATTTATTATTTTTAGCATTTACCTTTTTAAAAATTTTGAAGTCCAAATTCTCTCACTCCTTTCAGCTTCTCCCTTACCCACTGAGAAGGCAAGCAACATTATACCCATTATACATGTGAAGTCATGCAAAAATATTTCCCTATTAGCCATGTTGCCAAAAAGGAAGAAAAATAAAGAAAGTGCAAAAAGTATGCTTCAATTTGCCCTTAGAGGTCATCAGGTCTCTCTCTGGAGGTAGATAGCATTTTGTATCATGAGTGCTTCAGAACTGTCAATCAGAATAGCTAAGTCTTTCACAGTTAATCATCCTCCTTTCTTGCACTGTTGTTACTACATACAATGTTTTTCTGGTGCTACTCACTTCACCCTGCATCAATTGGTATAACTGATGCAGGTTTTTCTGAAACCACCTTACTCATCATTTCTTATAATATAATCACATTCCATTACAGTCATATACCACCAATTGTTCAGCCTTTCCCTCATTGATGAGCATCCCTTCAATTGCTAATTCTTTGCCACCTATAAAGAGTTGCTATAAACATTTTTCGTATGTTTTGATTCTTTTCCTTTACCTCTAATCTCTTTGGGTTACAGATCTAGTTGTGTTATTGCTGGATCAAAGAATATGAATGCTTTTATAGCATCAGTATACTACCACAGGATGGATTTCATTTTTGACTCTAGCAATTCATGAAGACAACAGGGTGGAGGTGGGCCTGGGTTCTGGATTAAAGATCTTTCTTTGGGACTAGAGGTGCGAGAGAGCCTCTGGAGTTTACTAAGAAGGGGGATAACACAAATAGACCTTGCTTTAGGGAAAGAACACTTTGGTAGTTGTGTGGTTTTGCCAGGTAGGTAGGGAGACCAGTCAGGAGGCTATGGAAATAGTCTAAGTAAGAGGTGATGAAGGTCTGAACTGAAAAAGATTTATAGATTTTGGAGTCTTCTGTGTGGGGTTGAAAATAGAATCCCTAGGACCTGATTAGAACTTGGGCCTACAAGCCCATGATGAAAAGGGGATGGAGAAGAGCTGTTCTCCTGAAACTACCAGCCCTGCCAGAGGTCATTTCCTTCTGGGGAACAAGTTGGTTCCCAGTATGGCAGCTTTTCAACAGTATCTTGCTCACTCTGCTGCAAATCGAAGGCACACAGATTTTGTTTAGAAGTGGCTTGTTGCTTCCCCATTAGCATGATAACCCATGGTGATGTTCAACATTCCATTTTCTCAGTGTGAAATTTCATAAGATGAATGAAAATGATTCCTGTTTCCTCTCTCTCTGCTCTTGGGGAGGGGACTTGGGATCTTAATCTTGAGGCACTGATGCTTGTCATTATCATTAGCTAACATTTATTAAATCCCAGTAGTGTGGCAGAAGTAAGAAGGTACACAGAATGTGGGAATAACTGTCCTTGGCAAGACTCATATTCATAGAATGACTTCAAAGTAAAACTCCTAACTCTCTTTCAAACTTATTAGTTGTATTTTTCTTTTGATTTCTCTTGCTGTTGTTGTTATTGTTTAGTCATTTCAGTCATATCCAGCTCTCTGGGACCCATTTGGGGTTTTCTTGCCAAAAGCACAGCAATGGTTTGCAATTTTCTTCTCCAGTCCATTTTACAGATGAGGAACTGAGGCAAGGCCCTGGGTCTCGATTAGGTCTGCCACTCTTCTTCTAACTCTTCTTTCAGGCTGCTTGACCCCATTGGAGAGAGTCTTACAGATGTGCATGCTAGTGCCCTTCCAAGATCATGCCATCTCACTCCTAATAAGCCCCAAGTCCTTGGCAGTCCTGATAGTTAAACTACTATTCTGACATTGTTACACTGTTCCGCAGGCCCCAAGCCCATTCAAGTGAAATCCGAAATTACAAGCTAAGTCAGAGTTCTGTGGTAGCTTTCTAAAATGGTCCGCCATTTTCTGCTGCTACTGTCATTACCCTTTTCAGGCTGCCATTACGTCTCTCCCACTCTGTTGAAATGGCCTCCTCGATATTCTCCTTGTCCACATTCTTAATCCTCTTGCCAATCCATCCTATACATGCTGACAATTTCCTTTTCCTAAACTACAGATCTAATTACATCTGTCCCCTGCTCAGAAAATGGTAGTTACTCCCCATTGTCTCCTGCAGAAAGTCTCAACCACTTAGTTTGCTGGAGCGTCAAGGGTATCATCAGTAGCTTCTAGCTCTCCCACTTCTTCTCCCAGTCAGATTTCCTTTTGTGCGTTCCGTACTTTAACCATTCCTCAGACATGCACTGTGTTTTCCCTATCCCTACAGCTCTGTCCATGTGATTCCCATTGCCTGGAATTCAGCCCCTCTGTACCTTACCCCTTTGCCTGCAATATCTCTAGTTGTTGAAACCACATTCATCCTTCAAGGCCGAGTCCAGATGGCCTGCACCATGAAACTTAGCCCTCCAGATAGCAAGGATCTCTCCTTCTTCTGATCTCCTCTGGCTTACTGAACCTCCAGCACAGAAGTCATTAGAGTTGCCTGGTGTTACCATTAATTTATATATGTGGCTGATCTCCCTTCTAGATATTAGGTTCCTAGAGGGCAGAGGCTAGTGAGGAAGAAATATATCATTTGGAGTTTTCAGAGTTACTTAACCTTCCTTGCCTCCTTGGTCACCTGGAAATTGGATTAATAAGGTAGTCAGGGATGATTCATTTATTAATAAATCTGTGTACTACTTTGTGGTTGTTGGGGGAGTTGGGTATGTACAGAAGTGAATTTGGCTTCCAAATGACTATCCAAGTGCTCTGTTCTTTTTATGAAGATGGGCTTCTTAAATCATCTTTATTTGGGTAAAATTGGTTTCCTTATGGAATATATAAACAGAAGCCCATTTATTTTGCAGCAACAAGCATTTGGCCAAGCTTTTCAATGTGGCTGCCTATAGTTTTTCCACCAGTGCTTTAAAGAATCATTTATGCCCCACTGAATTTTACAACCATTTTATTAAGCATTGCTCAAGATAATTGCAAGGAGTACATTATGAGCAATAACCTGATTTTATTAAAAAAAAAAAAGTAAAGTGAGGCACAGAGATGGGACATGACTTGGGCAAGATCACAAATAAGTGGAAAACAGATAAAGTAGCAGTCTTTGAGAATCAACCGGAATAACTGTTGTGGAACCACAAGAACTTAGGAGCCTTTGCTTGGGGCTACCCCATGGCATCAACATCATGGGCCATTCTGGTCCCTAGGCCTGGGTCTGAGGAGCTGTCTTGTAGTGTCAAAGCATGCTGGGTAGAGTCAGGCACCAAGGTGAAAAAAACCAAGTTTATTTTCATTCCTTCCCTTGGCAAACTTTATGGCTCAGGTCAAATCCCAACTCTTTCCTGTAGTCTTTCCTTGCTCAGACACACACGTTAGACCACTTTTGTGTGTTGAACACTGTGCTGGGCCCTGGGAGCGATAGGACATTTAGCCAGGATGTAGTCCCTTCCTTGTGGAACTAATCAGGGGATAATCTAATGAGATTGTAAGGCAATCTGCTGGAATTACATAAATCATGTATGTCATAGGTAGAGATTAAAGTTCTATGTGATGGCTTGTGGGAAAGAGCAATACCAGCAGTGAGGACCTGGGAAAGATTTCTAAAGGAGCTCACATTTGAGTGAGGCGTGAAGACATCAGGAGGAATTAAACAAATATGGAGGAGGGTGAAGACATTCCAGGCAAAAGAAATTCTGTATTGTCATCTTCATTGGAATGTGAATTTCTTCCTCCTTTTCTCTCTATTGGAACCCCTTCATAGAGAATTCAATCTTGTGTCCCCAGAGCTTGTCATTGTGATATCATGGGATATCAGAAAGAACAGATGATTTAGAAACAAGACAACTGAGTTTGAATCTTGGCTCCAACACTTGATAGCCAGTGGATCTCAGGTAGGGCATTTTGCCTCTCTTAGCCTCAGTTTCCATATCAATGAAATGAACATGAAATACTGCATACTTCTACGGGATGGTTATAAGGAAAGTGCTATAGAGTTTTAGAAATGTGACTTGATAGTGCTATTAATAGTAATAGTATTCTCCCACCTTCTCGGTTTACAGCCCAAACTTAGCCATCCTGTAATTTTTGTCCCTTGCTGAACCCCACTTTCTGTTGATGGCAGATCTACTAATTCTTCCTCTTAATGAGTTAATGGCTCACACTTTTGCTTGCCAAGGTCTCTACCTCCTGAAGGTCTTCTATTCTAAGTCGGAACCCATACATGCCTGCTTGCCTTTGATCCACTTTCGTCCCCCATATCCCTAGAGATGAGCAGAACCAGCCACTTTAGATGTTTTGGACCTCTTGCCATTGCATGGGTAACCAGCAGACTTTCAGAGCTGGCCACCATGGAGTCCTTGCATTGTGGAGGCTTTAGCCCAATGAAAGGTGTATCTCATATAATAAAGATGAGCTTTTGCAGCAGACAGCATCTTGAGACCATCCGAAGTACTATATAGTTTCTCCTATGGGATCCAGCCCCTTCTCTCAACTTTTTCTTATTTTACTTCATCTAGACTCAGGCAATTGTCTCCACTGTAGTGTCTGTTTGAGGTACATATACTGATGGACTCCATCAATGGGTTGCCCATCATATCTGGGCAATGTGAACCCTTGGGGCAGGCCCCTCAGATCAGACCACTGAGGCTGCTCGTGTGCTTCTCATGGCATGCTGCCCCAGTATGATCTGGGAACATAATGCAGCAATATCACAGGACAAGTAGAAACAAGTGACTATTGGTGCCTGGTACTCTTTTCTAACTTAGCACTAAGAGATTCTGGATGTGAATTGGTTTTGTTTCTTTGGTCCCACTTATCGGTAATGAGAATCACTGTCCATCAGTCACTCTGGCTCAGTTTGAAAGGGCCAGAAAGCAGTTACTGTGAGAATGTGGCACTTTGGGTTTTTTCCTATAGAGACATTCTCATTCTGCCTTGCCCGACTCTAATGATGTTTGCATTCTAAGTATGAATATTAAATTATGCAGAAAGATAATGGATGATTTGGAAATCCCAGGACAATTTGTCGGTTAACACAGAATGCACAATTATTTCCATTTGGGAAGATGTTTTTGACCGATTAGGCATCTGTGACATGATGCCATTTTAACTAACTTGAAAAGGAATAGAGTCGGTTTAATTAGACATCATCTTCAAACTCGAAAGAGTCTTCCCAGGCCTCCCTATCTCTACAGCCCATCTATATGAAGTGGGTATCAGGGCAACAGTGTGGTTGATGCCTTAGTTAAGGGGGAGTGGCTGGGTTTTATAATTGGCATATGATCGATTGGAGGTTCAACTTGACCTCATAGCTCTCCCTCCCTGGCATTACCCAGCTTTCTCTCAAGGAGGTAGATGGAGACTGGCCCATGTTTCATGAAACCTACATTCCCTTAGCTGAAGCTATGGAGAGAGTACTGAGTTTGGCAATAGGAAAACTTGGATTAAAATCTTGGCCCCAAGCATTACTCATTAGCTGAATGACCATAGATGTGGTATGGAGGATAGAGTATGGGACTTAAAGCCATGAAGAGCTGGGTTTAAATGCTACCATGGACATTTACTAGCTGTGTAATCTTGGGTAAGTCACTTCAGTTCTCTGTCTCAGGCTCCTCATATTGAAAATGAGGAGGATGGACCAGGTAGCCTTTAAGGTTCCCCCAGGTTCTAAAAGCTAAGATCCAGTGGGGGGAAAGTAGTTGTGATATTCTTAGGATCCTAAGTTTGGAGCTGAAATGTACTAACCTGTCCATTTGACAGAAGGTCAGAGCATCAAAATTCACCCTCCTGGCCATCCTTATTCCTCTAGTTGGTACTTATTCCTACTCTCTCCCTCCCTTTCTTTTCTCTCTCTCTCTCTCTCTCTCTCTCTCTCTCTCTCTCTCTCTCTCTCATTTCTCCTCCTCCCTTCCCTCCAATTGTTTTCTCCACAAGCTCTCAAGCTCTCTCTATTCCAGAGAGGGCAAGAACTTTTTCTTGTTCATCTTTATCTTCCCTCTGCACATTAAGCCAATGTTCAATGTGATGCTCAGTGATGGTCACCAATGAAAATGAATCAGGGCACACTGGGAAGAAAAGCTTCCTTTTCACTCTCCATTAAAGTGATGCTGAGTAAGTCCTTTAACTTCATTGGACCTCAGTTTCCTCTTCTGTAAAATGAGAAGGCTGAACTAGATAGCCTCTGAGGTCTCCAGCTCTGAACCAGGGTTGATTCAGTGCCCATTTTAGAAATGATTGACAAGAAAGAAGTTCATAGAGAAGCTGGGAAATGCAAAGGCTTGGAAGCTAGAAAGGAAGGAAGGGCATGGATGGACAGAAATTGATACTGTGGAGAATCTGTAAATCAGTGATCAGAAGTAGGAGGTAGAAGGAAAACCAAGAAAGGAGTTTTTTCTTTTCTTTTTTTGAGGGAATGTAATTGGGTAAAGTGATTTGCCCAGTCATACAGCTAGTAGTATTTGAATCTAGATTCAAACTCTGGTCCTCCTTACTTCAGGGCTGGTGCTTTAGCCACTGCAGCATCATCTAGCTGCCCAAGAAACAGTTTTACAAAAGCCCCAAGAGGTTAGACTATCCAAGAGCAGGTGAGCTTTAGTGCCCAAAGCTCCAGTGAGGTCACGAAAGATGATGCAGCTAAAGGATTTGTCTTATAAAGGAATTGTCGGTAGTCTTGGAGGGAACATTCAGTTGAGTGGTGGGTTTCAAAGTAAAATACAAGAGACTAAGATGATGGGAGAAGCCCCTATGTTGTAGTTTAGCTATGAACCACAGGCAAACTGGCATAATGAGAATTCTGAATGTGGGAGTCCACAAGACCTGAATTTGAATTAGCTATGTGACCCTGTGTGATTCAGTTAACCTCTGTAAAATGGGCATAATAATAGCACCTGTTTCCCAGGCTGGTTGTGAGGCTTAAATTAAGTAATAGTTGGAAAATGCTTTGCAAACCTCATAATGCCATATCAACATGAACCATTATTATTAAGACATAGGACCATACCTTATGGGGATGAAAGGATCAAGTGAAGGTGTTTCTCCTTACTTCTTACTTTTTTAGGGATAGGACAGATGGGCAGATTTGTAGGCAACAGGAAAGGAGCCAATAGCTAAACTCAGGAAAGGCTTCCTGTATGAGGTAGCATGTGAGCTAAACCTTGAAGGAAATCAGAAAGGAAGAAAAGGAGAAAGGCAAAAAGTATAAGCTTGTGTGTTTGGGGACTGACCCCCTACATACACAGCCATATCCTTGTACTTTGCCAGGAGTCCTTCTGGTTGGGGGGGGTCCTGGCTGGGTTTGGCCCCTGCTAGGTTCTTCTAGGCCTTTTCCATTATGGCTGCTTTCCCTGGAGTCCCAATGTAGTCTCCTTTAGCTAGCCCTTTGGCTCCTGGTCAGCTCTATGGACCTCTCCTTAGGATTCTTCTTGATCTCCTGACCCCTGGTCAGATTTCTTTTGCCAGCTGGCCACTGTAGAGCCTGATGCTTCTCTGGACAACAGACCAATGTCAGGGAAATACCAGGAGGAAGTTTTGGGGAAATCCTTGGCACTGCAATGAGACTGGAGGTTGGAAGTCTTGGATTATAGGATAACTTTACTCCGAAAGTACAAAGAATTCTTTCTCCCCTTATTTCCTTGAAAAAAAAAAAGATGGGTAACATCTAGGTCTAGTCGAGTGACAACTCTCTGAGGGCAATAACTCTCTGTCTCACTCTTGTCTTCCTGTCTCTAGCACCTAGTACAGTGCCTGGCACATCTTGGCAGGGACTTATCACATGTTGCTGATTAAATGATTGAGTGATTGATGACCGTACCACAAAGAACTTTGAAGCAAACACTCAAAGTAGAATTTATACTTAATGCATATATTTGAAACTTCATTTGGAAGCTGAATGCTCTTTGGACTGGTGTCAGGGATGCATGAAATTAAATTTGGGAAAAGATCAGCCTTAAGAAATGTCATTTCTGTGCAGCAGGTAGTTAAAAGCAGGGTAGGAATTAGAGCTGGCAATTTCGCCACAGAAATGAGTAAGCCACAATGAACATATTTTCTTGATTCTTACTTTGAAGTGTATTTGAATAACATCTGAAACTTAGGGGAAATTCAGGAAACAGAAAGTCTGCAATTAGTAATGGGTCAGCTAGTCAACAACCATCTATTAATTGCCTACTATGTGCCAAACAGCATGCTCAGTGCTGAGAATACAAATAATGGCAAAGGATAGTCTCTGCTCTGAAGGAACTCATTGTCCAGAAGGGGAAACAACATACAAATAACTCCATGCAAACAAGCTACAGACAGGATTACTTGGAGATAACAGAGGAAAGGCATTAAGATTAAGGAGAACAGGAAAAAGTTGCTTATTGAAAGTGGGACTGAAGCTAAGATTTGAAAGAAACCAGGAAAGTCAAAGGCAGAAATGAAGGAGAGAGCTCTAGGAATGGGGCGCAGCAAGTAAAAATGCCCTCAGACCCTAAGTTGTAAGCCTGAGCGACTGGGAGCATAGTAGATTTATTTATATATATATACATACATACATACATACATACATACATATACACACATATACATACATATACATACATATATATATATATATACATGCATACATACATATATATGTATATAATAGTTCAAAGCCCCCAAAGCTATGAAACTGTGCATACCCTTTGAGTCAGCATTATTGCTACTATACCCCAAAGGGATCCAAGAAAAAGGAAAAGAGCTTGGAGCTCTTTTTTTAGTAGCAAAGAATTGGGAAAATGAGGGGATGCCCATCAGTTGGGCAATGGTATATGATTGTGATGGAATACTATTGTTATAAAAAATTACAAGGGGGATGGTTTCAGAAAAACCCAGAAAGACTTACATAAACTGATGCAAAGTGAAATGAATGAAACCGAGAGAAAACATTGCTCATAGTATCACCAGTATTGTAATAATGATCAGTCATGAAATGCTTAGCTACTCTGATCAATAAATACAGTGATCCACAACAGTTCCAGAAAACTTATAATAAAAAAATGCTCTCCACCCCCAGAGAGAGAATGGAAGAACTTTGAGGACAGATTAGAGGAATTTTTTTCCCTTTCTTTAATCTTGCTGCCTTTTTAAACAGCATAGGGAACGTGGAAATTTGTTTTGCATGACTTCACATGTATAATGGTTATTGTATTGTTTGCTTTCTTAATAGGCAAGAGGGGGCGGGAGTGATGGAGAGAATTGGGAACTGGAAATAAAAATAAAAGAAAAATATGGTCAATTAAAAAAAAAGTTCAGCGAAGTAACCATTCTCTCCAGTGATGCAGTTCATTTCTGATTTGTTCCTGCAAGCAAACAACAACAAAAAGGGTGAAAATCATATGCTGTGTTCCATTCCATATTCAGTCCCTGAAGTTCTCTCTTTGGATGCTGGTGGCTCTTTCCATCCTAAGTCTTGGAATTGGCCAGAATCACCTCATTGTTGAAAAGAGTCCTGTCTATCACATAATCTTGTTGCCCTGTACAATATGCTCCTAGTTCTGCTTATATCACTTAGCCTCATTTTGTGAAAGTCTTTCCAGGCTTTTCTAAAATCAGCATGTTGGTCATTTCTTGTAGAACAGTAGTATTCCTTTAGATTCATAGACCATAACTTAGTCAACCATTCCCCAACTGATAGGCAGCCACTCAGTTTCCAGTTCCTTGCCATTACAAAAAGGGCTGCCACAAACAGTTTTGCACATGTGGATCCTTTCCCCTCTTTTATGATCCTTTTGGGATATAGACCAGTAGTGAGACTGCTGGATCAAAAGGTATGAACAGTTTGATACCTCTTGGGGCATAGTTCCAGATTGCTTTCCAGAATGCACAACAATTCTTGAAGGTCATTTTCTAAATTATTAGAAAATGTGATCCCCACTGGGGAAGGGGATGCCCACGTTAATACAAGTCCATATCCTGGAAGTTGAACTAGTTTAACTCAAACAGAAGATGAGGGGCAGTTGGGGGTAGTGCATAATATATTTTATGAGCAAGTAGAAAATCCAGTTGCTACAAAATTGAGATTGGAGTATGTTTTGGTTATCACCTGGTTTCAAAGTATTCAAGAACAAAATTCTTTTGCCTTGTAAGAGTTTCATTCACCTGCAAGTTTGTTGCTAATTGTGATGCATTGAGGAGAGCGATCCAGGAGAGCAATTGCTCTGTCACTTTCCAAATGAATTTCATTATGTAGAGGGAAGTTCAGCCCCAAGCACAAGCACCAGGGAGCATATTGGAAAGTGATAAGACTTTGAATTCGAATGCTCTGAACTTGGAAGGGTCCTTTGAGGCCATCTCATCCTTCATTTTACAGCTCAGGATGCTAAAGCTGGATCCCCTGAAAGCCTCTTCCCATCAGGCTCTACTGCTGCCTCTGTACAGATAGGGAAAGGCAAAGTGCTAGGAGGGAGAAAGTGCCTTTAGAAAGTTTTCCCCATCCCAGGGGCAATGGGGGCTGTCAGGTGCTGTCAGTGGCTTGAGTACAAGCACTCTGCCAGGCGAGAAGGTGATGAGCAGATGCTGTGTGCAGATGAGCTCAAAGGGAGCAAAGGGAATATGCTAGGGACTGGCTGGCACCATGTGTCTCTTACTGTGAGTCTGCGTTGGCGTGGCTGCCACCATCTTGTGCATAACAATAAGCCAATGTCCTCCTGGAAGACTCCAGAGGGAGACATGAGGTCCTCTCCACCACTCTAATCCCCTCCAATACCAACAGCCTACAAGACACTGGATTAGCCAGAAGGAGAGAATATTAAGTCAAAAGCAATATTTAGCCCTTACCCTCAAGGAGCTTGTGTTCTTCTGGGGGAATATAACAGGACATCGATAAGTAATTTGCAAGATAACCTGAGATGGAAGGAAGTGTAAATAGCTAAGGCCTTGGGGGAAGTCCAACATAATGATGGTAAGCTGGGCCCTGCTGCTCCGAGTGCTGAACAAAGGCCGAAATGGAACAGTCTCTGTCCTCAAGGGGCCTACATTCTACTAGAAGATATGGTAGGTAGGCCGAAAAGTAAATATGAAATATATGCTGATTGATACATGCAATTTTCTGAGCGAGGAAGCACTAATTAGTGAGCAAATCAGGAAAGGTCCCTGTAAAAGAGGGCATCTGAGAGATCTTCAGAAGCAAAAAGGAGGTCCTAGGAAGTAAAAGTGAGACGAGTACTTGGCAGGCATTAGGGACACCTTGTGTATGGAGACAGGAAAGAGAATGGTTCAGAAAGGGAAGAGCTGAAAGGCCAGTTTGGAACAGAAAATACACAAAGGAGCATCACGGGAACTAAGCCAGGAAAGACAGGTGGGAACCAGTTTATGGTGTGTTTTAAATAACAAGCTGAGGATTTTCTATTATATCTTAGAGGCAACTGGGAGTCATTGAAGGGGTTTAAATGCACGTGTCTAATGTGTGTGTATGTAGTTTGTGTAGCATATGTTGTGTGTGCATGTGTTATGTGGGGGATATGTGTGTGCATGAGAGAGACAAACAGACAACAGACAGACAAATGTGTTCGGAGGATATCGATTTGACAGTTGTATTGAAGCTAGAATGAAGAGGGGATAGACCAGAGAGAGAGAGAGAGACATTTGGAGGCTATTGCAGTATTCCAGACAAAAGGTGATAAGCTCTGAATTTGGGTAGACTTTATGGAAGTGGAGAGAAGAGGCTGGATATAAGAACGTGATTGGGGAGGGAGAGAAATATAATTTTCATAAAGGGTTCCAAGGCTATGAACCTGTGAGATTAGAGTTAGGGCGCGTACACAGGTGTGTGCATGTGTATGTGTGATATGGGAGAGTATTGTGTGTGTGTTGTGTAGACAGATATACAGAGTTGACCTGAAACAATACATTTGATTGGTGCTCACCCCACATCAGGCTCATTTTTTCATTTCTCATCCAACTCTCTTCCATTTCAAACCATTTCAATATTCCCTCGTTAGCTGCCTCTTGACCAGGTTTGTTTCCTGTTTGACAATCATTCACTTTGACAGAGAAAACCCCAAAGCAACATCAGAGTTGAGTAGTTCGTCTTTCTCTTCCATCTGTTACCATTACCTCAAACAGTAGGACTATCATTTTTCTCTCTGTCTGCTTCATCTGAAGACAGCATATAATTCCTTTTGTCTTGTTCCTGGCATCTTTGACAAGGTTCAATCCATGCTAGGCTTTAAGAATAATACGTAATAGGGGCAGCTAGGTGATGCAATGGATAGAGCACCAAGCCCTGAAGTCAGGAGGACCTGAGTTCAAATCTGGTCGCAGACACTTAACACTTCCTAGTGTGTGACCCTGGGCAAGTCACTTAACCCCAATTGCCTGAGGGGGAAAATGAAGAATAATACGTAATAGTTAACATTTATCTAGCATTTACTGTGTGCCAGGCACTGTGCTGAGTGCTTTACAATTATTCTCATCTGATGTTCACAACGACCCTGGGAGGTAGATAGTATCCCCATTTCACATATGGAGAAATGAGGCAAACAGAGGTGAAGTGACCTGCCCAGAGCCACACAGCTGGTAAGTTTCTGAGGACTGATTTAAACTCTGGTCTCCTTGACTCCAAGCCCAGGGCTCTGTGCTCTCTGGTGCCCCCTGGCCACCACAGACTTTAACCTCCCTAACCTGACTCATTCTTAGATGGAAGAACGTGCTATGATTTTGTCTTTGGCTTTAGCCATGTGCCCTCGCTCCCAAGTTTTGTGCATTTTCTTTTTAAACTTGGGTTCATTGCACAGTAGCCTGGGTGGCCATATCACTTTTTCAGAAGCCCCCCCCCCGTCCCGTGCGCCGGGGTATCAATCTCAGCTGTCTAGTCAGAATGTTCATTTTTGAAAACCTTGCAACATAATCCTTCTTGAACTGTATCACTTTGCAGCAGCTCAAGCCTCCCTTCCTGGACTCTTGGGAACACACTTTCATAAAAGCTCAGGTACCCATTGACTCAACTCAGAATTTCCCTCTGCTCCTCTTAGGAATTCCAAGTTACCATGATCGTTCATCCATCACATTCTCCCCAGGTTTTTACCTTCATTTGAACTTCACTAAGCAGTTCTTCGTTTTGGAGGAAATTGTAGTCCCAGAGTAGCAGTTCCTCTTCCTGCCTCCTCGCCTTTCTGAGAGAGAAATTGTCAGTGTAAGAAGTCATGTATTTATCAAGTGACATTAAGTAGAATGAACTTCTGCCGAAGTTTGGGCAGTTGATATCCCCCATCAGTCTTGCTCTGCTTCTGTGCCACTTTTTAAAGCCTCATCCATTGCCTCTGGTTGGCTAACCTGTCAGCACTCACCTCCCACAAAGATGTAGCCCTTCTCTACATTTCTCTTTTTAGCCTCAAATGTTCTTTGCTTTTATGCTCAGGGTCATGAGTTTATATGCTGATCTCTGCCCTTTGAACTTGGCTTAAATAAGATCTAGCCAAACTTTCATTGCAATCTTGTCACAAAACTCTTAAATTCAATATGTCTATTATATTTCCCTGAAACTTGTGAACTTCTCTGTTTCTATTAAGGGGACCCCCCATTATTGCAGTCACCCAGACTGTAATTCTCAACTCCTACTTCTCATTCACTCAGTTTAAATAAATAGGCAAATCTTGGCTTTTTTTCCTTCCCCACGTCTCTCACATCTGGCTCATTCCATGTTGGTGGTGTGGAGGGAGACCCCATAAGCACTTATCACCTCTTATCTGGACTGTTGCGGTACCTTCTGACTTAGTCATGCTGCCTCAAGTCTTCCCCTCTCTGATCTATTCCCTACTCAGCTAGCAAAATGAGTTTCCTGAAAAATGAGTCACACCATGTCACTCCCCTGTTCAACAAACTTCCATGGCTCCCCATTACCTCTAGTATCAAATACACATTCCACTGTTTGACACTGAAAGCCCTTTTCAGAAAACAGGAAACTGGGGGAAGTGATTACAGTAAGTTTCTCTGATGAAGACCTTGTTTCTTAAATATACAGGGAACTGAGACAAATTTGTAATAAGTAATTTCCCAATTGATAATAGGTCAAAGAATATGAATAGGCAGTTTTCAGATGAAATTGAAGCTATCTATAGTCATATAAAAGTGCTCTAAATCACTATTGATTAGAGAAATATAAATCAAAACAATTTGAAGTGCCACTTAATGCACCATAGGTGGAATTGTGAACTAGTCCAACAGTTCTGGAGAAAAATTTGGAACTATGCCCAAAGGGCTATAAAATTGTGCATACTTTTTGACTCCACAATATCACTACTAAATCTATATCCCAAAGAGGGCAAAGAAAAGGGGAAAGAACTTATATGTACAAAACTATTTCTAACAGCTCCTTTTTGTAGTGTCAAAGAATTGAAAATCAAGGCGATGCCTCTCAGTTGGGGAATGGCTAAACAAGTTGTAATACGTAATTGTGATAGGATAGTATTGTGATATAAAAATGATGAACAGGATGGTTTCAGAAAAACTTGGGAAGACTTATATGAACTGATGCAAAATGAAGTAAGCAAAATCAGGAGAAAATTGTATTTGGGAACTGCAATATTTTGTGATGATCAACTGGGAAAGACTCAGCTACTTTGATCAAAACAATAATCCAAGACAATTCCAAAGGACCCATGATGCAAAATGCTACCCACCTCTAGAGAGAGAACTGATGAACTGAATACAGATTCAAGCATATTTTCTTACTTGATTTTTCTCTTTAAAAATGTTTTGCCTGTGTTTTCTTTTGCAGCATGGCTGATGTAAAAATATGTTTTGCATGACATCACATATATAACTAATATCCAATTATTTGTCTTCTCAGAGATGGGGAGGGGTGGGAGGTAAGGTAAAAATTTGGGACTAGGGTTAGGGTTCAGATCTCTTATAAATCACTTCTTCATATGCTCAGAATTCCTACTAAACTGGCCTGCTTCCTATTCCTCGGATGCAATATCTTGTCTCCCACCTCTCCTGAATTGTTCTCCCTCCTCATCTCAGCCACTTGGAAGAAATCCCTGACCCACTTCAAGATAGCTCCAGTGTGATCTTTGACACAGAGCCTTTCCTGATCCCCAGCCCATGAAAACTAGATAATCTGTAGGCATCTCAAATTCACCACCAGCAGAACTCAGGACCTCCCCCCCCAAAATCTTTTCCCCTTACCAACACTGTTATTACTATGAAGAGCACCACCATCCTTTCAGTCACCCATCTCCCAACTTTGCTGTAATCCTTGACTCTTCTCTTTGCTCACTTTATGTGCCCAATCAGTTGCCAAATCTGCTCATTTAATTCTCTATAATATCATATATGTGCATACATGTATACATATGTGTGTATGTATATGTGTATATATATATATATATATCACAGTTATTCTGATTTAAACCTTTCAATAGCCTCCCTGTCTTCAGTCTCTCCCTACTCCAATTCCTACTCCCCACAGCTTCCAAAGTGAATTTACCAAAATACAGATCTGACTATGTTACCCTTCTACTCAGTAACTCCCCTGGCTCCCTATTATCCCAGGATTGAATCTAAAGTCCTTTATTTGCATCTCAATCTCTTCAGAACTTGGTACTTCCCTACCTTTCCAATTATCTCTCCACATACCCTGTGATCCAACTACACTGACCTGTTGCATGTTCCTCACATATGACACTCCATCTTCTGTTTTCCCTGATTGTTCCTCCTCACCTCCAGAATGGTTTCCCTACCAATCCCAAGCTCTTAGAATTCCTGGATTCCTTCAGGGCTCAATTTAGACACTGTGTCCTCCAGCTTGCCTGTGCCATTCTCTTCCTTCTAGTCAGGGTTTATCTTCTATGTCCTGTTTTATAAATGTTGTCTTTGCCCCTCCCCTACACACACCCACACCCACGCCCACACACACCCCTACAATGAAAATGGGAGCACCTTGAGGACAAAGATTGTTCTTGCTCTTTTTTTATAATCCCGATGCTTAAAACAGTGTCTGGAAAATACTAAGTTCTTAATATATCTTAGCACTCCATTCCCAAATAAAAGAAACGTGTATTGTTTTGTATCCATTTCTATGTATGCCTGTTGTTTCATTCAGCAAAGTGTCAGCTCCTTGAAGGCAGGGACTGATTTTTCTTTGTTGCTTTGTATCCTCACTGCCCCACTCAGGGCCAGACACAGAGGGGTTGCATAGTAACTGCTTGCTGCCTGAGGGACATGCTCTACTGTTTAGGATGCTGCTGCACCTCGGGTTGCTGCTGTCCCTCAGATCCCCTAGTGCAGTGGGAGGAAAACTGGATTGGTAGTATGAGACTGTGCTCTGCCCCGACTGCCTATGTGACCCTGGACAAGTCACTGGAACACTCTAGGCCCCAGTTTCCTCCTCTTCAAAATGAGGCCATTGGACTAGGTGAGTTCTAAAGTCCCTTCCAACTCAACATTTGCAATACTAAAATATTAGAATTAAATGTGAAAACAGAAATAGTTCTTTTCTCAAATGTAATACCAGTTGGATATGTGACCTTGGAGAAGTCACATCCCCCTTGTTTAACATGGGGTTAATAACCCTTGTCCTATCTTTCTCGTGAGTTTTGAAAAACAAAAGAAATACGAGTTGTGGACATTTCTAGGGAGGAAAACAAATATATCATGCTTTACAGATGCAAGGCATTTTTATTAGTGTCTGGTTTCAGACCATCAATTCAAAGATACAGATCTCAAGGCTTTGGCTGAGGTAAAACTCTACTTTTAATAACAAAAGATAACAGATGCTGATTTCATAGCTGGCTTTTGTGGAAGTTGGTTCAGAACAAACATCTTTTTTTTTAACCTTGTTCTTACTTTGCAATGACTCCCTTGCCTTCCCAACAGAATCCTCCAGAGTAATGAAGCAGAAAAGTCCTGCAAAACAAATCAACAATTGTTTAATTTAGGGAGGAGAGTATCAAAGCAAAGGGTCCAGAGGAGGTCAGACCATATGGTCTTGAGTGCCCTCTACCTGAGTATCTGTGGAGGGAAATGGGAGCAGATGAGAGGGTAGAAGAGGTCACAGGTACTGACTTCAAGAGTTTGGGGGATTGTAATGTGGAAGGGCTTTAACCCTTGTCCTGTCAAGCTGGGAAGGGTGGCACCAGGAACAATGGGGGGCAGTTACCAAGAGGGGGATTTAGGTTCAAGATAAGTCAGAGTTTCCTAACAATGACAGCTGTTTAAGTGGAAAGGGCTCACTGAGGCGTGAGTGGATTCCATGTCCTGGTGTTTGGAAAGCTAGCTCAGGATGACGATTATGCTGGGATTTTAGAAATGGTTGGGGCTAGACAGCCTCTGAGGTATCTTCTGATCTAAAATTCTGGCACATGTTCTCCACATCCAGTGCCATGGCTTCATCCTGCCCCTATAGCCTTGTACCTGTTAGCTAAGAGCTGGAGGTAATGCTTCTTCTCTCTGCTCTGGAGTCGTCCCCGATCCCTGGTCACTGGCCGAGTTTTCATGGCTTTCAGTGTTAGTTTCTTTTACATTGTGATCACGTGTGTATTATTTTTCAGGTTCTGTTGCCCTCTCCCTGCATTAGTTCATACGGGCATTCCAGTATTTTTCTGAATCTCTGATATTGACATAACACATTTTGCTCAGCTCTTTCAGCCACTTTTCTTCTGGTTCTCAATACTGACCATGAAAGGCGCTATTGCAAATTTGTTTATACAAGACATATATTTTTCATTTCCAGCAGAGTTCAGAAGAGTTTGACTGGACTAGAATTTAGTTGAAAGTCTTTTGAGACCTCTAGATCAAACATGGTGAATTGAAAAGACTTGTAGAGAGAGGAGAGGGGTGTGAAGCTGACAGTGTATGCAGAAGAAAATGTGCCCGTCGGGTCACAGGCTTGGGCAGGAATGCTTCCTCAGTTGTGCAGGGGATCCAGCCACCCCCTGAGTGGATCAAGGGTCCTTTGTCTTGTACCATTTATGTTACTGTTTGGTAACAAAGCTCTGTCAACACCAGTGGAGTAGGTGGGCAGGGGGGTCTCGATGTCTCTCAGAAGAGAGCAAATTCAGCCAAGCTTTGCCTGAGCTGAGAAATTCAAATGACAGTGTAATAGAGGCTGAAAATAAGAGGGGAGCCCTGTTAGCTATCCCCCATTACGGGCCCCCCTCTACCACTTAATAACTGTTTAACAGTCACTTCATCAATCCCCTTAAGCCTCAGTCTTTTCCTCTGTAAAATGGAAATTCGCACCTTTGCCCTACAGTTGTGGGGAAAGTGCCTTGGAAGCTAGAAATGGGGTAAGTACCACTGTCACCAGTGGTACTAGAACCCCAGTCTTCCTGGCTCTAAAGCTGGCCCTCTCCTTACTACTCTCCATTGCCTCTCCCAGCACACTTATGAGGCCCTTAAAAGTTTACAAATATATGGAGGGATTCCTTTGGAAAGGAGCTCAGCAGCCCTCCAGGTGAATGTCAGAGGGCTGCTCTAAGGCTTTGGGGTTTTATGGAGCCTTCTTGGGTCAATAGCCTCTGGAATGTCTGCCTAGCAGAGGGAACAATCTTTGAGTCAAAGGCTCTGACCATTTTGGCCACTTTCTTTGTGTTCCTACTGTTTCCCGGACATTCCCCTTTTCTATAGCATCTCAGATTTAGAGCTAAAAGACCATCTGGTTGTACAAGGGAGGAAACTGAGCCTGAAAGAGAGGAAATGATTTGTCCACAGCTAGAAAGAAACTTCAGCAAAAGTTCAACTCAGGTCTACCTGACTTGCCACCCTGCACTGTTGGCTAGCTTTAGCTTTTCCTGACACTGCTCAGAAACAGGTTTTGTGGAAGCAAGAGTGCGTTCACACATGTGTGCACTATAGTGTATAGACTAGAGGACTAGCCTCAGAGTAGACTTACCCCTCCTTGTGGGTGGTGGGCCCGCTGCCTGGCAGCAAAGGACGGACTGCATCTCTGTGATCTCATTTAGGATCAAAGTTCTACAGATGGAAGGGAACTTAGAGCCCTCTTGTCCGATATCCCCATTTTACACATGAGGAAAGAGGCTCAGAGAGGTGAGAGGGGTAGCTAGATGGTACCACAGCATCCGGAGCACTAGCCTAGAGTCAGGAAACCCGAGTTCAAATCTGGCCTCCAGAGCTTACTAGCTGTGTGAGTCTGGACAAGTTAGTACTTTGGTTGCCCCACCACGTGCTATGTAAATGGCAGCTATTATTAAGTGACTTGCTCAGGGTTCCAGAAATAATACGTTGCTGGAGCAGGACGGGAAGCAAGCTCTTCCCAACACCAAATCCAGTGCCGTGATTGTCATGTCATGTCACCTCCACCCTCCAGACTGTGGTGTTCCCAGGGCACATGGGCTCACCCAAGGGAGAGGCCATCTCATCCGCAATATCTGCAAGACCTCACAAGGCTCTGATGGTTGAAAGAGTTTGGGACCTCCTTCCTGCCTTGCTGGCAGATTGGAAGCAGCAAGACCAGAACTCTAATCCTGTCTTAGGTGCTCATTTACTATATAAATCCCTGGACAAGTCAGTTAATTTCTCTGAGCCTCAGAGAGCTTTACAAACATAAAGCACTCTACCCATGTGAGCTATGACTGTTACTGTTTTTATTTCGAGGTAGTGTGGGTGGTGGAGAGAAGCTCAGCATTGGCTGAAGCCCTGGGTTCAAGACCTGCTTCTGTACCTCTTATCCTGGCCGTGTAATATTGGGTGGCTCTGTAAGCTGCAGAATTGGGGGTCGGCTTTAGGTTTGCTGCAGGATAGCTTCGCCCTTCAGGACAATTCCCGGTACTTCTTTTTCCTTCTACTTCAAAAGGGATTGGGGGGTTGTTTTTGCCCACAGAACCCCACTGGCCAGAGTTGAGGAAGAGTTGATGGGGGTGGGGGGTGGGGGAATGATATGTCTCTTAACTGAGTGCTTATGGTCAGGGTCTGGTGCCCCATCTAATGGGGAGTCCTTGACAAACATGGCTTCAGAAGTGCCATAGTGTACCGCATTAGTAATGCAGCCCAGCCAGCGTAGCCTGGGAGGCGTCTGTCAGGGCCTGACATGAGCCCTGTGGTATTTTCCACCTTCTTGTTTTTAACAAGTTGGACAGGCACTTTAATGGATTTTTAAAAATGGAGACCTTCAGGGGAACTTGTTAATTTAGTGGTTCAACAGAGTGTGGTTTAGTGGCCAGAGCACTGGGAAGGGAGCCAAGAATCCTGGGTTCTAGGCCCTTGTGAGCTATTTAATTGGCTATGTGACCTGCTTCAAGTGAATAAAACGGGTCTGTCCTCACTTTCTCCATCTGTTTAAAGGGCTTATAGTACCTGTGATCCCTGTCTCACAGACTTGTCAAACTGTTTTGATGTCATAGAGATGACTGGACTTGAGGAAATGTTAAGAGATACAAAGAAAAGAGAATAGTTGTCCAAGTGAATCGTCGAAATAAGAACCTGCATACCTAGCCAAGTGGGCAACTTGTATTTAGATTCTTTTTGCCCTTGTGTGGTCTATGAGGAGGGCACTTTGTTCCCACAACTCTCATATGGCCAGCTCCCTTGACTTGATCTTTGCCCTGTGAGTATGCTTGTACACGGGCTTAAATCAGCAGCTACAACTATTTTCATTGTCATCTAAATCTGAAGAAATATTGCTAATTTTTTTTTTATTTAACATTTTAGAAGTCTGAGACCAGAGACGCCGAGTCTTGGAGAACCTCTGCTTTCCCCTTTACATTGTCAGCTTGCCTGATGGCTCTTCACCAGCCCATTCCTCCTGGTTCTGTCTGATCTGTTTCAATGCCCTTCCCTTGTTGAGGCTTCTCTGGGAAAGATGGTCCCGACTTGTAATGAGGGGAAAGGCTGGCGAGCCAGTTCAGATGTGTCCTCTCTTGACCAGAGACTGATGGCATCAAAGACCTGAGTAAACTTGGGGGATGGATGGAATATGATGGATGGAGTTGTATTTCTAAAGCATGCCTTGCCTCCCCTTACTTCCCTCATAGAAATAGAGCCCGTTTCTTTATTTTCAACCAGGTATTTAGTTCACAATGTTAGAGCAGAAGCTGTTCATCCAAAGGAAGAGATCCTTGAACAACTGACTCTAAGTCCCAAGGACGTATGAGCATGCACGGAGGCCCGGTCTCAGACACAGGCTCTCTCTGGTCAAGTTCTGCCCCCCAACACCAAGTTTTATCTCAGCCTACTGTTCTCTCTTAGGCCTGTTTAGCCCTAGAGGGCAAGGCTGGGAGGTGGACAAGGACAGGGAGAGAAAGAGGTTAAGGGAGGAACGGAGGGAGAAGGAAGACTAGGAGGGGCAAAGAAGACCTCTTCAGCTTGAGCTTGAGCTTGAACTTCTTGCCATCTTGCTTGGCCAATCCATCCATCAGCTTCTCAAGCAAGGCCAGATTGAAGCTGGTTCTGCAGCCATTTCCCCTATGCTGAGGGAGGGCAAGACCTCCTGAGTCCTCTCTTTTCCCTATTTTCAGTCACCTCTTGTCTTCCAAGACCTGGGGGTTTTGTTGGCAGTAGACCTCAAGCCTCCATATGAGGCCCAATGTGATGGGCCACACAGTACTGCTGATTGATTTTGGATCAAAGTAATAGCGCTAAGAAGGGAGACCTGAGGGCCACTGTCCTGTGCCTTATTACACTGGAATATCACACCCGGCTTCCAGAGGAAAGATGGTAATATGGGGAGGAGCCTGGACAATGGCCTATAGAAGATGGGAATGTTCATGTGGAAAGGGAGAGAACTTGGGAAGGAAGGTGCTTGAGAGCACTGTCTTTAAGGCCCTGGAGGGTTATCATGGGGCAGAGGGCTTAGTTAGCCTTGTTCTTCTTGGCCCCAGAAGGCAGAATGAGGAACTGCAGGGGGAAGGTAGGAGTTGAAAAGAGGTGATGCAGGATTGGTATCAGGAAGCAATGAGAGCTATCCCAAAGTAGAAAGGGAGTCATGGGATGATGGATCTAGAATTAGAAAGGGACTTGGAAATCATCTAGCTTCACCCCTTCATTTTACAGATGAGGAAACTGAGGTAAGCAGGGTTAAGGGACTTGCTCAGGATCACACCACTAGGGAATATTTGAGGATGGATTTGAACTCAGGCTTTCCTGACTCTTAGTGGTTCTCTCCCCATACCCATTTTTTACTACACCTTACTGGAGGTTTTCAAACAAAAGAGGGATGGCAGATTGTCGATCTTAGTTTGAGGCCTCTTATTCAGGCCTGGAAGATTATCTTAACCCAGACTGTTCAGACTGAGCATCCCAGCCTCTTCCCATACTGGATAATTCATAAATTCTTTCTTTGCTTCTCTTCTCTGCACCACCCATTCCTATCCTCAACCCACGTTCCTTTGTCAGGAGGGGTTCTGAACTATTCAGTTAGGAGGTAATATGTACTACCCTCTCTGTCTCCCTTCTTGCCCTCTTCATTTAGGTCACTCAGGGTTTTCTGATTCATTTCTGGGAAGCATTTTAACAAGACAAGCATGGAGCGGAATAAAGTGTCTGTGGTGGGATCAGATCCCATCGGAACCCGGCTGTAGATGTGACCCAGTCCCTTACCACCCACCTGGGTGGGGGTGGGGCCTTCCTTCTCCTCTGTGCCAAACCTTTGAGGGCCAGGCAGAGACCAGAGTCTACTTTTCCATTTCTGTGGCGGATATTTGCAGGAGGCAGAAGCTGACTGCCCACATGGGCAAGAAAGATAAATGAGCAAATGCCCAGTTCCTTCTCTCCGCTCCCCTCTCCCCAGAAAATGAAATGGAAGACCTGGGGTTTTTCCCACCAACAAATTCATTACTTAGTCAACACAGCACGTGTGGTACCAGTTCGGTAGTTTTGAGTTTTCCTTGCTATTGTGTTCAGATGACAAGCTATCTGTAATTTGGGAAAGTGGGTAGTTGCTGTTTCCCTCCAGATAAATGAGTCCCAGGTTGGTCCTGGTGCCTGCTCTGGGCATCCTATCCTGGCAGTACATTATCAGAGAGATGCGTGGCACTAGGGGAGGGGTGAGCACACATGTGCATGTGTTGAGGGGGGAGGCGGCTTTGTGCTAGGACCCTGGGCCCTGTGGAAAGGTAGCAAAGCCTAGGGAGCCCTTGTAGTGGTCACAGCTGTGTCCCCACTAAAGAGAGAAGGCAGGAGAACTTTCATGCACAAGGAAGCTGTAATAGCAGTATTGGAGTCAAGAAAATGTGTTTGCTAGCTATGCGGATCCAGGCAAGTCATTGGCCTTAGTTTCCTCATCTGTAAAATAAAGGAACTGGGTTGAATGACCTCATGAAGTTCCTTCCTGCTTGTACTCTCTGATTCTATGAAGCCCCAAGAAGCAGTCTGATATAGAGGCTAGAGTGCTGGCTGGAGTCGGGAAGGGTTGGGTTTGACGTCTGCCTCTGACGCTCCAGAGCACTGTGATCCTGGACAAGTCACCTCAGTTTTCTCATCCATTCAGTGAGAATCACACTAATAGTATTTACCTCATTGGGTCATTATTATAATCCAGTGGGAAAGAGAGGTACAGCGCCCATTTGGAGTAGCTCAGGGGCACGGGACTTGGACCCCAACCCCAGGACTAGGGAGATGAGCCAGCCTTTCAAGTGCCTCATTTGGGGGGGGGGAGTGTCAGACCTTTCTCTGCTCAAGTGTTACAGTGACCAGGAGACATTTGGTGTGGACTCATATTGTTCCCCAGGCCAGACTTTCGAGAAATGCAAAAAGCATTTTGTGGCCCTTTTAGGATGTTGGACCAGGTGCTTTCAAGGATTTTGCATTCTACTGGGGGCTACACCATGTATTCAGAAAGGCAAGATTCAGAGCAGGGAACAGATATTCATTGAGGGTACAGATGGGATCCAGTTGGGCCCAGCTTCCTGTTGTTAATCATGCTGCCTCAGGGAAGACCCAAGTTCATGACAAACTGGGTGGTTTGTGACTAGGTTACTAGAGAGGTACATTGATGGGTATATTTCCTTTTATTATTATTGGGTTTTTGCTTCCCTTTTTCTAGGTCATTCTTCTTTTCTTTTCTTTTTTTAATTTTTATTTTATTTGCATAACATATGTGTGGGTAATTCTTCAACAATAACCCTTACATAGCTTTCCGTTACAAATTTTTCCCCCCAACTCCCCACCCCTCCCCTAGATGGCAGGATATCCACTACATGTTAATTATGTTAAAATATTGGCAAATCGAATATATGTATACATATTTCCAAACTTATCATTGGTGTGCAAGAAAAATCTTATCTACACAAACGATATATCAGATAAAGGAAACACAATGTAAGCAAACATCAATCAAGGAGTATGAGAATGTTATGTTGTGGTCCACATTTCGCATCCCTCTCTCTGGGTGTATATGGCTTTCTTCAGTGAACGATTGGAGGTGGTTTGAAACATTTCATTGTTGAAGAGAGCCACGTCCATCAGAATTGATCGTCATATAGTACTGTTGTTGCCGTGTATAATGATCTCCTGGTTCTGCTCATTTCACTCAGCATCAGTTCAGGCAAGTCTCTCCAGGCCTCTCTGAAATCATCTTGCTGGTCATTTCTTACAGAACAATAATATTCCATAACATTCATATACCATAATTTATTCAGCCATTCTCCAATTGAAGGGCATCCATTCAATTTCCAGTTTCTAGCCACTACAAAAAGGGCTGCCACAAACATTCTTGCACATGTGGGGCCTTTTCCTTCCTTTATGATTTCTTTGGGATATAAGCCCAATAGAAATGCTGCTGGGTCAAAGGGTATGCACAGTTTGATAACTTTTTGAGCATAGCTCCAAATTGTTCTCCAGAATGGCTGTATCCGTTCACAGCTCCACCAACAATGCATCAGTGTCCCAGCCCTCCCACAACCCCTCCAACATTCATCATTAACTTTTCCTGTCATTTTAGCCAATCTGACAGGTGTGTAGTGGTATCTCGGGGTTGTCTTGATTTGCATTTCTCTGATCAATAGTGATTTGGAGCACCTTTTCATAGGTCATTCTTCTTTTCGATGTATTTGCATTCCCAATCTATTGTTCTCGCTTTTATTTTATTTTATTTTTGTCTGCTGAGGCTTGCCATTACAGATTCAAAATTTTCTTTTCTCGTTACTTTTACTGTGCAGAATGCAAATTCTCATTTCATAATTCTTATTTCTCTTGTAAACCACTCAATAATTGTACATTGTGGTTCTATGTTCTCCTGAAAGTTCTCAGGATCCTCCATCTTATCAAGTTTGAGATAATTTTCCTTTGATTTGCAGGATTTTTTCATAGATGCCTGAACTTGTTTACTAGATCTGGATGCCACATTTCCTTCCATAACTTGTTTTCCTGTTGATTTATCTTTTTATCTTTAAGGAGTTTGAGCTGTCTTCTTCCCAAAACCTTCAGTGCTGTCAGCCTTCCTCCCTCCTTATTTTCTTTATCACTCACTTCATGAATCCCTCCCCTATGATTGTGGTTTCCTTAGGGGCTGGTTGTCAGAGCATCCCAGCCTCTTCCCATACTGGATAATTCATAAATTCTCAGCCTGGGTCTCTGCCCCAACTGAATCTTGGGTGCTCAGAAATGTCTTCAGTTTGATACTGTGCTTTTGCCCTCAGATTTAGAGGAGTGCATTATATAGAAGATCCTGTTCTGGCAACCTGTCCTACTCCCACTGCTCCTTAGTTTCTGTTCTGGCACTAGCAGTTCAGAGCTTTGCAATAGCAGTACCCCGAGAAGCTTTTGTGCCTGAAGGTTTGTGGCCAAGCTGGCCATGGAGACCCAGGAAAACTTCTGTGGCCTGGGTCAGAATTTGTATGTCACTGGAAATAGGGAGGGGGCAGAGAGTACCATGCTGTGTCTTTGGGCCTGGTCGTGTGGCCTCATTGACAATAGTACAAGGGATAGAAGAGGAAAACCCAGTTAGCTCAGGGTCTGTGAACATTGGTTCCTGCTTTGGGTTTTTTCCCCAACCTTCTTTTAGAGTCTTGGTGTCCTGGACCATGGAAATAACTGAAGTTGCTTTATCTCTGCTTCATAATTTCTCTTTTGGAGAGGTCTGAGGGACTAGCCAGAGAAAATGGCTAGTGTACCATCCTGTTACTTACATGACCCAGAAGTCTTCAGTTACATTGAAATCTGGTTTAGGGTGTCCTCGAGTGCTGTATGCCTTGAACTATTGCTTGACACTTCTAGGCAATGGTTTCCAGAGTAGGGATTAGGTTTGGGCAGGGAGGGGCTGGTGCATTGTTTTACCCCCAGGGAGCCATGGTCTAACTCAAAGGATATGCGACCAGCCAGTGGCCAGGATAGTGAGTGGCATTTGACGCTCCCAGGAATAGGGCTTGACATCCCAGCTAGACTTTCCCTTGTCATCCAGTCTCTGGCGTCATCTGTGCCTGTTTCCAATCTTCTTACTTGTGGACTAGGCCATTGCCTCCCAAGGCAGTTGTAACCCACGTATAACTGTGCCCCGTTTTTAAACAACTATACGACACCAAAATTTGGGAGCCCGCTCCTTCTGAGATGACCTGGACAAAGGAAGATTTCAGTGTGCCCTGGCCTCACTGGAAACTCAGCTCAACTTCCCAGTTCTGCAGTCATCCCTGCTCAGAATTACCGCGAATCATGCATCTTATCTTGAGACAAGAGGACTCGGGGGAGGATGTGGAGAAAAAATGATGGTGTACTTCTGGAGACGGGCAAGGACTGGACAAAGCTGCCAAAATGAAGGTTGGGACAGCATTAGGGTATGGAGGAAATAACAACAACAATAATTCCTTAATTTTCAAAGCATTTCCATGTTCATTCTCTCATTTAGCACACAAAATAGACCTCTGATGCCTTTCCACAAGGTCTCCCACATCCCATTTCACAAATGAAAAATTGAGACTCAACAAGGTAAATTGACTTGCTCAAAACTTCACAGTGCCTACTAGTAAGTGGCAGGGCCACAATTTCAACTCAGATCTACTGATCACAAGCCAGTGTTCTTTCCACCACCTCAGCATTGAAGACATCGAAAGCTCTCCTGTTTTTCTACTTTTTTCCATTTTGGATGAGTTCAGGTCTCAAGTATTATGGTAATGATTCTGACTACCTGTCTGAGAACTATGGGACTTGTCTCTTTTGGTACAAGTAATAAGCCTAGAAAATTTAATAATGATGGGATGTGTATGTGTGTGTGGCCACACAGGAAGAGACTCAAAGCTGGGAAATGAGGTCCTTGGAGGAAAAACAAAGAAAAGCAAATAAAAGTTGGTCATCATTCAGCAGTAGACTGAATTTTAATGAAATAAATATTCATTAAGTTCTCTGCTCATTTGCAGACAGCGGGGCGCAGGTGGAGGGAACAGAGACACCACCAATAAATGAGATGTAGGATGAGCATCAGGTTCTGTTCAAAATGGAGCCAAATTAGTGGCAGCTACAAGAGGCCCTCTGAGGCTGGATTCTGGTGCGGGAGATCAGTTTGGTAAAACCAATGCCCTGATAATACTCATTTAGACAGACACATCCCCCGAAGAGACAAAATTATTCAGGATGCTTTGGGAAAAGACAGAGTCATTGCTGCATAATCATAAATTAAGAAGTAATTTCTAAATATACTTTAATTCCTCCATCTACTTCCTATACACATATGCATGCATGTGCATGTGCACACACACACACTCCCCTATTTGTCTAAAAAAAAACCAGATAAAAACTAGCCCTGCTCTAAGAATCAGTGCTTAGATGTTTTCTTTTCTATGTTATTTTTACTGTTGTAATTTTTTGCTCATATATTTGGTCAATTTGGGGGTGTCGCAGAGACTTGCTGTTGGGCTTAGAATCAGTCCTCACAATGGTATAATACCCAAGATGTTTCAGTGAAAGCCTGGCATCTTTTGGCCCTTCACCAAGCATACTCTCATAGATCCAATGGGTAAGCAATCATGTCTTTAGGATTGAAGAGAAAAGAAATAAGAAAGCAAATTTGTATGGCCAGCCCTCTTTCAACCAGAGCTTTTCCCTACTCCATGAAAAAGATAAATGGAAGTATCTATGGTTTTGCTGGAGTCAAAGGCAGCTGCTACAGCTTGACTGGATAAGACAAGTAGGACCTTAAAAGATTACTAAGTCCAAAGTACTAATGATTCTTACTTCCAAATGTGTTGGAATAAATGACCTGCTTTGAGTAAAAGTCCTCAGCCAGGCCTTCTGTGGCAGCCTAGGCCAGGGAGTTTTCAGTGAGTATCTTGAGTGCATGTTCACAAACTACAAGCCAGTTTCAAAGCTTTATTGTAGCAGATGCAGGGGGATAATCACATACTTTCTCAGTTTCAAAGGAAAAAAATGAAATAATCACTGGGAACATTCAAAGGGAGTTACATCATCATCTTTGAGCCAACTGGGTACAAATGTACCTGGGTGGTTAGTTGGACCCAAAGAATAAGCATAATGATTAATGGTAATTGATTGATGTCTGTCAGCCTCAAAATAGGTCTCTGTTGGAGTATTCAGGTCCCCAAGAATTTTGGACTTGCCCACTAAGAATAAAAAAAAATACCCACTGAGTGATTTTATTAGAGCATAGGCAGCTGTTATGTAGCCTACATCAAGCTAGAAAGGATACCAACATGGATGACCCAAAAGTCCACTTCCAAAATTACAAATGGGGCTTTTAGAACATGGGACCAAAATTTAATAGATGGGTTAATAGAGACACATGCAAAGACTTTAATTACATTTCACATAAGTACAGAAAGGAGTAGGGAAAAGCTAGCCAGCATTGACGAAAGATTCCCATTGCTTTTTTTTAGTGGTCTTCAGTGCTGTGACATATTTGGCAGCCTTAAGTCTTTGCAGACTTAAATACTGTGGAGAATTAGGGATATAATATCTCAACCCTGCTCTGGAGAGACACCCCCAAACCTGGAATCGCTCTAAATATGCCTGAACTTGACCCACAAAATCACATCTAGCTTAATACATAAATCACTTGAGTACAAAGAAAAATGTTCTCTGGCCCTTACTTTCCTTTTCTGTAAAATGAGGCTTTTTGAACACTGGATGCCAAGAAACCATCCACTTCTAAGAATCTCTTTTCTATTTCGAACCCTTAATGTCTATTGGTTGGTAATGAGAATGTGCAAGTGCATTAGCTCATATCTATTTACCTTATGGAAACCTGTCAATAGGTTGTCACCTCCTCTGTCAGGCACAGGACACAAGGCTACAGATGGAACAAACCCCTGCCTTCAAGAACCTTAGAGTGTTTTGGGGGTGGTAGTGATGGACAGGGTTTGACCCTTATTGATCAAATTCATGCCACTTGAGGCATTTGATAGCATGATTTTACTGCAGTTAGTTCTGGATAATTTCAGCTTCCTTCTGAAGTATGACATAAATTGCTCATCAAACATTCAGATGATGCTAAGCTAAGGAGAGAGCACAATTGGGCAACTGAACCTGGATTTTGACAGTCTTCTGAAGTTAAGGTGAAATCTAAAATGATTAAATTCTATTAAGTTCTACGGTGTAGCTACCTTCAAAAATAACTTTATATGGAAAAAGAGATCTGGTAGTTTTGTGAATTATCATTGGGAATATGGTCATCACACAATTTTAGGTTATATTAGAAACCCCAGAGGACTTCTCGGAATACAGAAGTGATCTCTGTACTTCTCCAATCATCAAATGACTTCTTGGAGTATGACTTTCAGTTCAGTTTTGAGGTTAGGAAAGGAAACTAGTGAAAGATCAGGCTTTAATCAAACTAATCCATATGAAGGGACTCTAGGGATGATCTGGAGAAGAATAGATTTAGACTTTGGGAGTGACATGATTTCTCTCCTAAAAAGTATTAAGATAGGATAGAATAAGATCCAGTCTTTTTTTTTGATAATTACATCCTTGCCCCCCCCAAGGGCAAAACTAGAAGACATTGATGAGTTACAGAGAAAAACATTTTTACCCTAAGAGCTGGAAGTTATCCTTCTGAGATAGATTATGTCTGCCTTGGAGCAGAGTGGGAAAGTGAGCAAGTTTGAGCTAAACAATTTTTGGGAGGTATTGTAGAAAGATCAATTGGAAATGACCTTGGAAATATACCTGATAATGGTTATTCAGCATTAGCTTTGTTTGGGACTCTGTTTGTATCTCCTTAGGAAAGATAGTTACTTCTTAGTGAAGAGTGATTAAAGATGGATTGGTCTACTATATGAACTATTTGAAAAAAATAGGGAAAGAAGGTGTACTACCAAACTCCTTCTATGAAACAGATATGGTGGTGTTACCTAACCAGGTAGGGTTAAAACAGAGAAAGAAGACTATAGACCAATTTCCTTAATGAATATTGATTCAAAAATCTTAAATAAGATATTAGCAATGAGATTACAGAAAGTCATCCCCAGAAAAATACACTATGACCAAGTAGGATTTATACCAGGAATGCAGGGCTGGTTCAATATTAGGAAAACTATCAGCATAATCAATTATATTAATAACCAAACTAACAAAAATCATATGATTATCTCAATAGATGCAGAAAAAGCATTTGATAAAATCCAACACCCATTCTTATTAAAAACGCTAAAGAGTATAGGAATACATGGGCTTTTCCTTAAAATGATCAGTAGCATCTACATAAAACCATCAGCAAGCAGCATATGTAATGCGGACAAACTAGAACCATTCCCAATAAGATCAGGAGTGAAACAAGGCTGCCAACTGTCGCCATTACTATTTAATATTGTATTAGAAATGTTAACTTTGGCAGTAAGAGAAGAAAAAGAGATTACAGGAATTAGAGTAGGTAATGAGGAAACCAAATAATCACTCTTTGCAGATGACATGTTGGTATACTTAGAGAACCCTAGCGACTCAACTGAAAAACTGCCAGAAACAATTCACAACTTTAGCAAAGTTGCAGGATTCAAAATAAATCCACGTAAATCATCAGCATTTTTATATATTACCAACAAAATTCAGCAGCAAGAGATACAAAAAGAAATTCCATTCCAAATAACTGTTGATAGTATAAAATATTTGGGAATCTATCTGCCAAGGAAAAGTCAGAAACTATACGAACTAAACTACAAAACACTTTCCACACAAATAAAATTAGACCCAATCAGTTGGAAAAAAATCAATTGCTCATGGGTATACCGAGTGAATATAATAAAAATGACAATACTATCCAAACTAATTTACTTTTTTAGTGCCATACCAATCAAGCTCCCAAGAAATTATTTTACAGATCTAGAAAAAAATAGTAGCAAAGTTCATCTGGAAGAATAAAAGATCAAGAATTTCAAGGGAATTAATGAAAAAAAAGTCTGATGAAGGTGGCCTTGCTGTACCAGATCTAAAACTGCATTATAAAGCAGCAGTCATCAAAATCATTTGGTACTGGCTAAGAAACAGAATAATCGATCAGTGGAATAGGATAGGAATCCAGGACAAACTAGGCAATAACTATAGCAATCTAGTGTTTGATAAACCCAAAGACCCCAGCTTTTGGGATAAGTACTCACTATTTGACAAAAACTGCTGGGAAAATTGGAAACTAGTATGGAAGAACAGGGCTTGACCCACACCTAACACCACATACCAAGATAAGATCTAAATGATCTTATTAGATAAAAAGAGTGATATTATAAGTAAATTAGAGGAACATAGCATAGTTTACCTCTCAGACCTGTGTAAAAGGAATGAATTTGTGTCCAAAGAAGAACTGGAACTCTTAATTGAACACCAGATAGATAATTTTGACTATATTAAGTTAAAAAGTTTTTGTACAAACAAAACTAATGCAGACAAGATTAGGAGTGAAGCAATAAATTGGGAAATCATCTTTACATTTAAGGGTTCTGACAAAGGCCTCATTTCTAAAATATATAGAGAATTGTCTCATATTTATAAGAATTCAAGCCACTCTCCAATCAATAAATAGTCAAAGGATATGAACAGACATTTTTCAGTTGATGAAATTAAAACTATTTCTAGTCATATGAAAAGTTGTTCCAAATCACTATTGATCAGAGAAATGCAAATTAAGACAACTCTGAGGTACCACTACACACCTGTCATATTGGCTAAGTTGACAGGAAAAGATAATGATGGATGTTGGAGGGGATGTGGGAAAACCGGGACACTAATACATTGTTGGTGAAATTGTGAACGGATCCAACCATTCTGGAGAGCAATTTGGAGCTATGCTCAAAGAGTTATCAAAACTGTGCATACCCTTTGACCCAGCAGTGTTTCTCTTGGGCTTATATCCCAAAGAGATCTTAAAGGAAGGAAAGGGCCCCACATGTGCAAGAATGTTTGTGGCAGCCCTTCTTGTAGTGGCTAGCAACTGGAAACTGAAGGGATGCCCATCAATTGGAGAAAGCCTGAATAAATTATGGTATATGAATGTTATGGAATATTATTGTTCTTTAAGAAACAACCAGCAGGATGATTTCAGAGAGGCCTGGAAAGACTCGCATGAACTGATGCTGAGTGAAGGGAGCAGAACCAGGAGATCATTATACACGGCAACAACAAGACTATATGATGATCAATTCTGATGGACATGGCTCTCTTCAACAATGAAATGTTTCAAACCAGTTCCAATTGTTCAGTGAAGAAAGCCATATACACCCAGAAAGAGGGATATGAAATGTGGACGACAACATAACATTTTCATGCTCTCTATTGAGGTTTGCCTACATCATGTTTCCCTTCTCAGATTTTTTTTCTTGTAGATCCGACTTTTCTTGCCCAGCAAGATAACTGTAAAAATATGTATGTATATATATATATATATATATATATATATATATATATGTGTGTGTGTGTGTGTGTGTGTGTGTGTGTGTGTGTGTGTATATATATATATTTGATTTGTCAAGTATTTTAACATAATTAACATGTATTAGACTTCCTGCTATCTAGGGGAGGGGTTGGGTCTGGGGGGGGAAATTTGTAATGGAAAGCTTTGCAGGGGTTAGAGTTGAAAAATTACTCATACATCTGTTTTGCAAATAAAAAGCTTTAATAAAAAAATAAAGATGATTGGTCAGGTCACAGTACTGTGGAGCCAACTTTTGGGGGAGAAGTCTTGGTTGTCTACTAGCCTGTGAAAGAAGCCTTCAATTCTCAATTTGTCCTCCCTCTTGTTTATAGATCAAACTAGGGATGGGACAAATGTGGATCCTGGAGCATGGGGTAGGGCTCTCCAGGAGCTGCTATAAGAATTGCTTATGAATAGAAGCACAGAAGGTTTTTTCCCAAACCTTGGGCTGCAAGAGAGGGTGAGCATATGCCCAGTTAATGAGAATTCTATAATCCTAGCCTGCGTGATAGAAGAGGGGAGATTTATGGGAAGGGCTAGCTCAGAATTCAACCATCTATCAGAAGTGGGCTTCTTTAAGTAAGACAAGCCATAGGTCCCCTTGTTAGCAAACACAGGACTCTCCAAGCTGTAGAATCAGTACGGGAGTCAGGAGAAAAAGACCTGAACTTTGTTCTCTGTATGTTATTTGGGCAGTGCAAGGGAAAGAGCCTAGAATCCTCAAGTCTGTTTTCCTCAGTGCAGTGGGACATTTATAGGGGACTCTAGGGAAAAGTGGAACTCACCAGAGAGATTATCAAATGATTCTGAGCGGAGATCATCATACACAGCAACAACAGTATTACATGATGATCAATTCTGATGGACATGGCTCTCTGCAACAAAGAATTGTCTCAAACCAGTTCCAATTGTTCACTGAAGAAAACCACATACACCCTGAGAGAGGGATATGAAATATGGACCACAATGTAACATTTTCATGATCTCTATTGATATTTGCTTGCATTGTGTTGCCTTTCTCTGATTTTCTTTTTTTCTTGTAGATAGGATTTTTCTTGCATAACTTGTCAAGCATTTCAACATTATTAGCATGTAGTGGACTTCCTGCCATCTAGGGGAGGGGAGGGGACTGGGGGTAAAATTTGTAATGGAAAGCTTTGTAAAGATCAATG
>JAJPUD010010118.1:54721-65957 GCA_023553655.1 Myrmecobius fasciatus
AAAGCTAACATTTCTAATACAATATTGAATAGTTAGGGTGATAGTGGACGACCTTGTTTCATTCCTGATCTAATTGGGAATGCTTCTAATTTATCTCCATTACCTATGATGTTTGCTGATTATTTTAGACAGATGCTCCCTAGTGTTTTTTTTAAAATAAGAATGGCTGTTGTATTTTGTTAAATGCTTTTTTCTGTACCTATTGATATAATCATATGATTTTTGTTAATTTGGTTATTGATATAGTCAGTTATACTAATAGTTTTCCCAATATTGAACCTGCTTTGCATTCCTGGTATAAATCCTACTTGGTCATGGTGTAATCTCTATGTTAAGATTTTATTTGAGGTTTTTTGCATCAGTATTCATTAGGGAAAATGGTCTATAATTTTCTTTCTCTGTTTTGACCCTTTCTGGTTTAGTTATCAGCACCATATCAGTGTCACAAAAGGAATTTGATTGGACTCCTTTCCCCCCTATTTTCCCAAATCATTCATATGGTATTGGAATTAATTTAAGTGTTTAATTTTATTAATTAAAGTCTAAGTGTTTAATAGAATTCACTTGTAAATCCTTCTGGCCCTAGAGATTTTTTTCTTAGGGAGTTGATTAATAGCTTGCTTAATTTCTTTTTTCTGAAATGGGACTATTTAAATAACTTATTTCCTCCTCTGTTAATATGGGCAATCTACATTTTTGTAAGTTTTCATTTCACCTAGATTATCAGATTTATTGGCATACAATTGGGCAAAATAGCTCTCAATTATTGCTTTAATTTCCTTTTCATTGGTGGAAATGAAGCCAGCAAAACCTAACTTGTCCTGGGGAGCTGAGTGTGGCCACAGCCTTTGCACAAATCAATGAAAGGCTGAATTTTTTGTTTTTGATTCTGATAATTTGATTTTCTTTTTTCCTTTGTCTAATCAAATTAACTAAAGGTTTATCTATTTTGTTGTTGTTTTTCATAAAACCAACTCTTAGTTTTATTTATTAGTTCAATAGATTTCTTACTTTCAATTTTATTAATTTTTCCTTTTGTTTTCAGAATTTCACATTTGGTATTTAATTGGGGGGGTTTAATTTGCTCTTTTGCTAGCTTTTTAAGTTGCATGTCCATTTCATTGATCTCCTCTTTCTCTCCTTTATTTATGTAACTCTGTAGAGATATAAAATTTCCCCTAAGAACTGCTTTGGCGGCATCCTATAAATTTTGATATGTTGTCTCATTATTGTCATTCTCTTGGATGAAATAATTGATTGTTTCTATGGTTTATTGTTTTACCCACTCATTCTTTAGGATTAGATTATTTCGTTCCAATCAATTTTTGGTCTATTTTCCCCTGACCCTTTATTACATGTAATTTTTTATTATATCATGATCCTGAAAGGATGCTTGTATTATTTCTGTCTTTCTGCATTTTATTTTGAAGCTTTTATGCTCTAATATATGGTCAGTTTTTGTGTAAGTTCCATCTACTACTGAGAAAAAAGTATGCTCCTTTCTGGCTCCATTCAGTTTTTTCCAAAGATCTATCATAGCTAATTTTTCTAAAATTCTATTTACCTCCTTAACTTCTTTCTTCTTTATTTTGTGGTTCAATTTATCTAGTTCTGAAAGAGGGAGATTAAGATCCCCCACTAGTAGAGTTTTGCTGTCTATTTCTTCTTGTAACTCTCTTAACTTCTCCTCTAGCAATTTGGATGCTATACCACTTGGTGCATATATGTTTAGTATTGATATACTTCATGATCTATCATACCAGTTAGCAAGATGTAGTTTTCTTTCTTATCTCTTTTAATTAGATTTATTTTTGCTTTTGCTTAATTTAAGATCAGGATCGCTATCCTTGCTCTTTCTACTTTAGCTGAAGCATAATAAATTCTGTTCCAGACCTTTACCTTTACACTGTGTGTATCAATCTGCTTCAAATAAGTGATAATGCTATTTCTTGTGATTACTCAGAATCTCAGGGAGGCCAATGTCAGCCGCTCAGCACCCACAGCAGACGGATTTTGTGAAAATTCTGGTTGGGGTGCTTACAGGCAACATTTCTTTTTCTTTTTTTCTTTTTTCTTTTCTTTGCTAAATGAGTTGCTCCTCTAAGATCTTGAAACCTTTGGATCTTGGGATTAGTCTCCATCCTGGGCTCAGGCTGGGACTGTTTTTCAGTATGGCAAAATGGCAAAGCATTTTGAAAAGAAAGCTACAGGACATTAGCAAAACTCATCTTGTCCTGGGGAGCTGAGTGTGACCATGGCCTTTGCACAAATCAATGACAATGAGGATCCCATATCAGGGAGCTGAAGGGTAACTCAGAGTGTATAATGATCTCCTGGTTCTGCTCATTTCACTCAGCATCAGTTCCTGTAAGTCTTTCCAGGCCTCTCTGAAATCATCCTGCTGGTCATTTCTTACAGAACAGTAATATTCCATAACATTGATATCCATTATTTGTTCAGCCACTCTCCAATTGATGGGCATCCATTCAGCTTCCAGTTTCTAGCCACTACAAAAAGGGCTGCCACAAACATTCTTGCACATGTGGGGCCCTTTCCCTCCTCTAAGATCTCTTTGGGATATAAGCCCAATAGAAACACTGCTGGGTCAAAGGGTACGCACAGTTTGATAACTTTTTGAGCATAGCTCCAAATTGCTCTCCAGAATGGTTGGATCCGTTCACAGTTCCACCAACAATGTATTAGTGTCCCAGCTTTCCCACATCCCCTCCAACATTCATCATTATCTTTTCCTGTCATTTTAGCCAATCTGACAGGTATGTAGTGGTACCTCAGAGGTGTCTTAATTTGTATTTCTCTGATCAATAGTGATTTGGAGCACCTTTTCATATGACTAGAAATGGTTTTAATTTCATCCTCTGAAAATTGTCTGTTCATATCCCTTGACCATTTAGCTATTTAAGAGTCAGCCTGCTACTTGTTAAAGGAGGTCATTCCACTTGGGGATAAGTTTAGTCAATAGAAAGAAATGTGTAGTGTACTCTACACTAATGTCTCCAGAGGCAGCTATGTGGAGCAGCAGATAGGATGCTGGGCTGGACTTAGCAAGATCTGAGTTCAAATCCATTCCTAAAACTAGCTGTGTAACATTTGACAAGACAAGTAAGCTCTCTTTGCCTCAGTTATACAATGACGATAATAATAATAGTCCCTAGGGGTGTCATTTATGTAAATAAGTGCTTAGCACAGTGCCTGGCACCTAGTGGGCTTATTACCTTCCTTCCTGTTTGCAACTTCTGTTAACAGACCCTACTCCTAACCTCCCAAATCCAACAAGCAGGACCAATGTAATCCTTTTACTTCACGAAAGCCTTAAGAATAATTGGAATCATAAGGTCAAGGATTGAGAATTGCAGAGCTACACAAAGATCATCTAGTCCCCAGCTTCTTAAACTGTGGGTCACAAGCCCTCATACTTGAATGTGGGCCTTGAGAAATTCTGATTTCTTACCAGTAAATGTGGTCTGTATACTTATTTTATATCCCTTTATACCCCAGATCATGTAAACATTTCTCAGGTGGAAAGGAGCCAGAAAGTAGAAAAAGTTTAAGGATCCCTGATCTAGTTCGTCTCCATTATTTTACAGATGGAGAAATGGCTCCCCAAGATGTGTGTCCCCTGTGAGCAAATCTCAGCATATACTATATCTGTTCTTCATGTCTCTGGACTCATTAATGCTCCCCTCCAAGTTTGCTTTGGGAAATCTGTGTATAGAACTCATGCATTATTTGAGACTGTTTCTACAAGTATGAATAATAAGATCCCCAGTTCCCATACATTCAAGGTAAAACATTATTTCCACATAATTAAGCTTCCATTCTGCTTTCTGACCTAGATATTCTTCCTTGACAAGCTTCTAGTAGGGCCTGGGCAAAGCCATTATGGCAACTAGGTGGCACAGTAGGTAGAGTCCTGGGCCTGGAGGAAGGAAAACTTAAATTCAAATCTGGCCTTGGACACTTCTTAAATCTTTATCTCTGGGAAGTCAACATCCTGTCTGCCTTGATTTCCTCACTAGAGAAAGATGAATACTAATAATAGCACCTCCTTCCCAGTGTTGTTATGAGCATCAAATGAGCTAAGATTTGTTAAGTGTAAAGTTTGGTCACTGTGCCTGGCACATAATAGATGCTTGCTCCCTCCCTGACTTCATGTGTTTGCAAGATGGTAAGTGAATGAGGGAGGATTCAAGCCTCAGATTTCAAATGCAGTCCTCTTGCCACTTGAAGACCAGTTTCACAAGGATGCTCACCATGAGCTAAAAGTACAAGATAGCAGGGAAAGTAAGTAAGGCTGTGCCAGAAATATAATGTCACATAGAACAATAATCAGGATGGTAGCACAGAAACAGTAGGGGATATCAGTGGAGCATAGTGTTCACCTTAGAGACAGGAGGTCTGGGTTCAAGTGCTGCCTCAGATGACCCTTGGCTGGTCCATTCACTTTTCAGGGCCTTGCTTTCTCCCTCTGCAAAATAAGGGGGTTCAATGAGATCATGTTGAAGGTCCCTTTTAGCTCTGATTCTCTCTGAACCTTGATGTACTCATCCTTTCACCCTGTGGTTCTGTGGGCTGCTGGTGTCTCATAAAGGATGGCAGACAATCCTAAATGGTTTTCCCTAAATTCCTACTGGTAGTTGCACTAAATACCATGGAGATCAGATCCTTCTTCAAAACAAATTTGGGCCATGTAACACCTGCCTTCACTCTTGGAGATAGGCAGGAAAGCCTTGTTTTAGAGAGCATGTGCCATGTACATGCCTGGCTAGCTGCAGAAATCACCTGTTCAAACTAGTGACTGAAATACCTAGAGAAAACAGGATGAGTGTGGATGAAACAGCTTTGATGGAAAAGTTGCTGATGGCTCTGATATTGGATTATTCTCACATCTCAAGAGCTCCCTGTGAACACCAGTCAACAGCTCTGGCCTAACTCAGAATGCCACAGGAAAATTGGCCTCTACATGTCAGATCATGTACAGAGCCCATCATTGGGCTGCAACTCATAGCAGAGCTGAGAGTGGGCCCAAATTGCACAAATCCATTGGACAGATTTTGCAGGAATTCTCAGGTTTTGCCTTCTAAGATAATTTTTTTGTGGAAAACAAGTTTCTTTTTGGAGTTGTTTAGGTCCAAAAGGTGGAATGACAGGTAAAGGAGGCGTGGTTGAGCTCATTTCCCTTCTAAATAGTTGGCAGCAATGCTCAACACAGAATTATTTACCAGGTACTATTAAATACCTGGCTATCTTGGACTGATGCATTGGGGATGAAATGCTATAATTTCTGAGTGTTCTCTCGCTCAATTTTCTGTTCATAGCCAATGCTGATTTTGCAGGGGTCCCCCCCCCTTCCTAGGAATTCAAGATTATCACCATCTTATTCTACTGGCTTTATTTCAAGTCATCTCCAGAACTTTATTTTAAATCGATCCTTTACCTGCTCAGTGTGACATAGAAAGAAATAAGCAAAAAACATTTCCTTGGAACCAATTTTTGTTAGGTTCATTAATAATGCATGGGGCACCACGTTTGGCCACAGAGATCCTGTCTGGGTAATTAACAATGTGGCATTTCAAGTTCATCCAATGACGATTTGGGGAACAAAATTAACAGCACAGATAGAGCTGGATAATATCTGGGTAAAATATACGTGCAAAGAGCAGAAACGGTTCGTGGAAGGCCTCAGAACTATCCCAGAGCTTTAACCTCAGGCTGGTCATTGAAGTGTCATCCCCAGGGTGCTAAAATGTAGAAAGCAATAACATCACCATCCTGGGCAGCTGTATGCCTGATACCTACCCAGCTGTGAACAATCTTTTAGCGGTATAGAAACCTTACAATGTCCTGGGGATATGCTTTTCTCCACGTCCCCATGCCCATCACACGCATGAACAATTTTAAGGATGGTTCTGGGTCACCTGATTTTTCATGTGTCCTGTCCTAATCGATGAATTGAATATATTTCAATTCAGCAAACATTTATTAAATACTGGCTATGTCTCAAACTCACAGCACCCAGTATTCCTTGGAAGTCTCACCCCCAGGTTCTAATAAGGTTCAATAGGTTTCAGAGTGGTCTGGCCTTGGAGATTTCAGTGTGGGGGCAGAGAGCTAGTGTGGAAGCAAGGCCCATCTCTGACTGAAGCCAATCATGTGATCCTGGATGAGGGTTTTTAACGAGAGTGATAATGACAGCTGCAGAAGAGCTTTTCTGGTTGGCTTTGATTGAGGGACCAGGCCAGTTTCAGCCCATCTAATCCTAGGTGTGGTAGAGTCTTCACTCTCAAGAAGCTGCACACATATCAGTTGTATGACCTTGTGCAAATATTCTCTCAGCCTTAGATTTTTCACCTATAAAATGGGGGTAGTAAGAGCACCTGCCTCACAGGGCTGTTGCCAGGCAGCAATGAGATCATGTCTATTAAGTACTTCACGAATTTCAGTGCACAGTGACAAGCCACTGAGATGGTACTGATGCAGCCCAGAGAGATCTGGGAGAATCAGAAAATAATTTGGATTCAGAGGACTTCTGGGAAGCTACAGAGCCAGGATTCAAACACATTTCCTTTCCACTTATGGTCCTTAATGAGCCACTGAGAACTGTAGCCAGAGATAACCCACATTAGACCTTTTTGGACTGCCCCCCCTTCCCCTGGACTAATGGACGGAGTAAGAAAAGAGAGACCCAGAATGGAATTTTGGCGTGGTCATGAGAGAGAGGTTTGCGTGAATGGGGTAAATTTCCTGGCACCATTATAGGACCTTCAGCCAGGCTGCTACCTGTTCTAATGCTGGTGGAGGCCACTCCCAACCACCTGTTGTAATCTTTGTAAAAGTTACATTCATTCCACGTAAGTGGGATGGTTGACCTGAAAGGCCCGCTTTCCTCCCTGGTTGGGGCTCCTTCACTGCCTTTCTCCCTGCCAAACAAGAGCATTGCAGAGAATAGGACAAAAGCCACTGCTCTCGGAAGCAGGTGGGCACCAGCTGGAGTCTGGCAGGCTAAGAAAACAAGCACCCAGTTTGGGGACCATCCTACCACCGAAGCCTTTGTAGTCATGGTGATTTTGTTCTTTTTTTTCCAAGAGTCACAAAGATTCTATTTCAACTTGCCCCGCACAGAGAATTTCTGATCCCTGAAAGTGGGAGAGCTGGCCAGCACCTGCTAGGCCTTCAGCCAGAGCCATAACACCAACTGCCTGGGTTAGGAGTTTTGCATAAAAGCAATAATGTACTCATTAAATGTAGCTGAAAATCATATCATTAGCACAGATATTCCATGCATGAATTACTCTCTCCAGAAGTATTTTTTCTGAGCATCTGATCTTTCCACAGAATTATTTTGGTGCTCATTAGCAAGATCTATACCCATTTCAGTTCAGCATCTGGCTTAAGGTCCCTCTGATATAGTTAAGGTTTCTGCTTTTCATCAGGATTCGGCCCTGTTATGCACGGTAAATAATTTGCATCTGTTGAAGCTTAAAATTATCCCATATTTGGAAAGTTTTTCAGGGTAAGTTGAGCACCCATTAACAAAGTTCAACCAACTTTGGTGGTCAGATGACAGCCATGGAAGAACATGGTAGTTGGCTAAAATGAGGCATAGATCTTCTAGAATCGAGAAATTGGGGGAGGCATTCCATTAGGGGAGAGCAAACAGCAGGTACCTGGGGGCTTCTGCGCCATTTCTTCCCGCAGAGCCCGAGAGAAGAAAGGGTGGGAATGTAGAACCAATGGCTAGTCACCAACAATCCAATTCCATGGGGATTTCCTGAGGACCTATTTTATGCCAACCACTCTGATAAAGTGCCACAAGATGTACAGCCCATGTGTAAAGGGAGCTTACAGTTTCAGTGAAGAGATTAGACAGAGCCAAGGGAGATATCAGATACAGTTCTAACACTGGATGAATGGACTGACTTTCCAAGAAATGGTAAAGAACAGGAAGGGTCCTTGGAGGTAGGGCTCCTGCACCACATCCCACAGAACTGGGTAGCGTGGCCTGCACCTAAACCAGATTCCCTTCTGCCATGTCTTAGATAGGTGACCATAAAACCCCTGCCAAAGGCCCTACAGGGAGAGGAGGTTCATCACCCCTTCAGCAGTAGTTCTAATTTTGAGGGCGTTGTGGTTTTTTTAAACCCTGAGCTGAAGCCTGCTTCTTTTCAGTCTCCACCCATTGTTCATAGTTTGGGCTTCAATTTTCACTATTTGGTAAAGTTCTTATAAAAGTGCTGCAGTTTGTCTATAGAGAGAGGCTTTCATCTGGAAGTAGGAATGAGGCCTTGTCCTTCAAATAGCTAACCATCAAGAGGAGGATTGGTGATTCACATTTGTTTCACATGACAAACATGAGATGTTTGGTAAACATGTACACATGATCTTCTTGGATAGAACTGTCTTTGATCATTTGGGGAGGCAGACAAAGGCACTGAGGGCACAGCCAAACATGCAGCAGCCCTTGCTGTCAGGGAGCTCCCTTCTATTAGAGGTTACAATGAGGGCTGGAGCACGTAGAGTAGATGAGCAATCTGACCACGGCTGACAAGCTAACTGTCAGTTTCCAGACAGATACCCTAGAGTTTTACAGGAGTCGTGGATTTCTAGTACTCAGGAGACTGGAAAGGGGCATAAGATTATTGCTTTAGAGCTGGGAGCAATTTCAGATCATCAAGCTCCACCTCTTCATTTGATAGAAGAAATTGACATCCAGGGGAAGTGACTTACCCAATGTCATAAGAGAGTAGCAGAGCCATCTCTTCTGGTGTGTTGTGGTAAGCAGCCAAAGACATGGAAGGACACATTGAGAAGAGACCCTCCCCCTGTCTTTGGTGGGCCTTGGTTTAGACCACTAGAGAGTGCAGTGGACAGAGCATGGTGCCTGGCATCAGGAAGACCTGCGTTCAAATCTGGCTTTAGATACTTCCTAGCTGTGTGACCCTGTACAAGTCACTTCACCCTGTTTGCCTCACTTTCCCCATCTGTAAAATGAATTAGAGAAGAAAATGGCAAACCCCTCTGGGGTCTCTGGTAAGAACAGCCCAAATGGGATCACAAAGAGTCAAAACAACTAAAATGACTAAACAAACAAAAAAAAAGTCTGATGTAGTCTTTCCAGAGAGCCAAAGAACCAATTTCCCATCTGTCCTTCCTTACTCCTTCCCTCCTTATTCTTCCTTCCTTCTTCCCTCCCTTTCCGCCCTCCCTCCTTCCCTTTCTTTTTTTACCTTTACCTTTCTTTTTTCCTTTCTTCTCTTCCTTCCTTCTTCTCCTTCCTCCTCTTCTCTTCCCTCTTTCAGTAAACATGTTTATTACATGCCTGGTGAAAACACAAGAGTTTCTGCCCTCAAGGAACTTATGTTCCAGTAGTGAGTGGGGACAGTGCAACTAAGTAAATACAAAATCCAAAACACATGCAAAATATATACAAATTGATAGGAGAGAGGACAGGAAAGGTCCCATGTAGGAGAGGCCACATGAACTGGACCTTGAAGAAAGATAAGGAACTTTTGAGGCAAAGGGGAGGAGGGCTTCCATTGGAAGCAAGTGAGCTGGTGATGAGTGAATGATTCTTGTGTATGGGAACAACCAAGACACCAGTTTGGTTGAAATGCAAAATGGCCCAAAAGAATTAATGGATAATAAGCTTGGAAAGGTAGCCAGATTGTAAAGGGCTGTCAGTGTACCAAGATTCAATGACTGCATGTGCCCGTAGGATAGCTGGAAGCCTTTTGGCATAGTTAACAGTCTTCAGCTAGAAACAGCCTTGAAATAAAAAGCCATTAAAAAGGCTAATTCAGAAGCTAATCGAACATTGGGAAGCAGTGACTCATTCTTATTGGGCTATCAAAAAAGGAACCGTGCTTTTTGTTACCATCCCACACTGATTTATTGTGAGAAATGGAAGCCAATTTACCCCAAAACGAGTCGGTAGAGCTTTTACATAATGGCTTGTACCCTGCAAGAGACAGAAATGGTATCCAACTTTCTAAATTGACTTTATAGCCTAGTTTCAGGATTCCCTATATCCAAATCTTCCTTCCTTGGGAAAGTGTATGGCAGAAGCTTGCCCTGCTCTCCACTTCCACACCTTCCCCCAAGACCACTGGTGTGCCCGTGGGCCATTGTATGCTACAGCTTCTTGGAGCCACAAGTGTAAGTTAGGTGGATCAGGTAGACATGAAAGGTAGAAAGCAGCCCTGAAAAGGGCTCAGCAACCCACATAGCAGAGATACTAGCCTTCCCTCAATGCACTGTGCACCCCAGAACTAGCTCAGTATTCGGGAAACTTCAAAGGAAAGTGTGGGGGAGAAGAGGCATTAGACTGAAGGGCTGTCTATGTGCCATTGTGCTGAGCTCATGGTTATATGTCTCTGAAACCTGGACAGTATACCAGTGCCATGCCAGGAAACTGAATCACATTTGAATTGTCTTAGAAAGATTCTGAAGGTCACCTGATGACAGGGCAAGGTGCCAGACACCGAATCCTTTTTCAAGCTGAGCTGTCAAGCATTCAGACTCTACTGCAAAGAGCACAACTCTGTTAGTCTGGCCACATTGCTCAAATGCCAAATGTGTGCTTACCATAAAGACTATTTTATGGAGAACTCACACAGGCGAAGTGCTCCGATGGTGGTCAGAAGAAGTGATACAAGGAGTCTCTCAAGGTCTCTCTTAAGAACTTTGAAATTGATTGTGAGACATGGGAGACACTAGCACTGGATTACCCAGCATGGCCTGACCACATCAAAAAAGGTGCTGCGATCGATGAGCAAAGCAGAATTGAAGTAGCTCAAAAGAAATGTAAGATGCCCAAAGTTAGAGAATCCAAACCAAATGTTCACATGGAATGTTTGTGGCCATTCCATGGTAGAGCATTTTGAGCTCATATTGGCCCAATTGACACGCTGTAACTTCACTCCAACGTAGTGATGTCATTTTGGTACTCATTGAGAACAAAACTCAACAACTAATCTTCTGTCAGAGATGCTATCGTGAAATGAGGGGACCAAGGCAGCTGCCCCAAGTGGGAAGATTAAAGGATCAAAGGGCTTTGTCCCTGACCTCTCCACCCAGCATTTCTGTTACCCTCCCCAAACTTCATCATTCTTTTTCTTCCCTTTTACCTTGGATTTTGGTTCATCTTCTGGTATCTGGAACAGAGTTCTCTGTATCCCATCAATAACTTCTGCTTTCCTTTGAGAAAGAAAAGTTGCTG
>JAJPUD010010119.1:24535-65952 GCA_023553655.1 Myrmecobius fasciatus
CAAACTGTGCATACCCTTTGACCCAGCATTGTTTCTACTGGGCCTATATCCCAAAGAGATCTTAGGGAGGGAAAGGGCCCCACATGTGCAAGAATGTTTGTGGCGGCCCTTTTTGTGGTGGCTAGAAACTGGAAACTGAAGGGATGCCCATCAATTGGAGAGTGGCTGAATAAATTATGGTATATGAATGTTATGGAATATTATTGCTCTGTAAGAAATGACCAGCAGGACGATTTCAGAGAGGCCTGGAGAGACTTGTATGAACTGATGCTGAGTGAAACGAGCAGAACCAGGAGATCATCATGCACAGCAACAACAGTATTACATGATGATCAATTCTGATGGACATGGCTCTCTGCAACAAAGAATTGTCTCAAACCAGTTCCAGTTGTTCACTGAAGAAAGCCATATACACCCAGAGAGAGGGAAATGAAATATGGACTACAACATAACATTTTCATGATCTCTACTGACATTTGTTTGCATTGTGTTGCCTTTCTCTGATTCTTTTTTTTTTTCTTGTAGATAGGATTTTTCTTGCATAACTTCTCAAGCATTTCAACATTATTAGCACGTAGTGGACTTCCTGCCATCTAGGGGAGGGGAGGGGACTGGGGGTAAAATTTGTAATGGAAAGCTTTGTAAAGATCAATGTTGGGGAACTACCCATACATATGTTATACAAATAAAAAGCTTTAACAAAAAAAAAACGGTACCCATTGATAAAGGGTACCATAAATAATTAAGTAGTAACAATACTAAGTATATTCCAAGTGGTAGAGCTGGCAAATACCTAGAGAAAATTTTAAGCCAGTTACAGGAAGAAATAGCAAAATTATCCTAGTGAGGGACCTCAACTTTCCCCTTTCAGAATCAGACAGATCTAACCACAAAATAAACAAGAAAGAAAGTAGGGAGGTTAAAAGTATCCTAAAAAACTTAGATATGTTAGCCCTCTGGAGAAAACTGAATAGGAACAAAAAGGAATGCACCTTTTTCTCAGCAGTACATGACACCTACACAAAAACTGACCATGTATTAGGGCATAAAAACCTCACAATCAAATGCAAAAAGGCAGAAATACTAAATGCTTCCTGTTCAGACCACAATGCAATAAAAATTATATTCAATCCAGGGCAAGGGAAAGAAAGACTAAAAACCAATTGGAAATTAAATAATCTAATTCTAAAGAATGAGCGGATCCATGTGCAAGAATGTTTGTGGCAGCTCTTTTTGTAGTGGCTAGAAACTGGAAACTGAATGGATGCCCATCAATTGGAGAGTGGCTGAATAAATTATGGTATATGAATGTTATGGAATATTATTGTTCTGTAAGAAACGACCAGCAGGACGATTTCAGAGAGGCCTGGAGAGACTTGCATGAACTAATGCTCAGTGAAGTGAGCAGAACCAAGAGATCATTATTCATGGCAACAACAATACTATATGAGGATCAGTTCTAAGGGACATAACTCTCTTCAGCAATGAAATGCTTCAAACTAGTTCCAATTGTTCAGTGAAGAGAGCCATATACACCCAGAGAGAGGGATGTGAAATGTGGACCACAACATAACATTTTCCTGTTCTCTATTGAGATTTGCTTGCATTGTATTTCCTTTATCAGATTATTCTTTCTTTTAGATATGATTTGTCCTGCACAAAAAATGATGCAATAACTATACATATATTTGATTTCTTAAGTATTCTAACATAATTATCATGTAGTGGATATCCTGCCATCTAGGGGAGGGGTGAGGAGTAGGGGGGAAAAATTTGTAACAGAAAGCTTTGTAAGGGTTAATGTTTAGGAATTACCCATACATATGTTTTGCAAATAAGTATTAATAAAAAAAAATTTTAAAAATAAAAAAAGAATGAGTGGATCAAACAACAACAAAACAATTCATAATTTCAATCAAGAGAATGAAAATAATGAGACAACATATCAAAACCTGTGGGATGCGGCCAAAGCAATTCTTAGGGTAAATTTTATATCTCTAAATAGCTACATGAATTAGAGAAAGAGGAGATCAATGAATTAGGCAAGCAACTAAAAAATCTAGAAAAGGAACAAATTAAAAATTCCCAATTAAATACCAAATTACAAATTCTGAAATTAGAGATAGATTAATAAAATAGAAACTAAGAAAATCACAGAACTAATAAATAAAACTGAGTTGGTTTATAAAAAAAAACAACAAAATATATAAATCTTTGCTCAATTTGATCAGAAAAAACCCTAATTATCAACATCAAAAATGAAAAAAGATGAACTGGCCATCAATTAAAATGAAATTAAAGCAATAATTAGGAGCTATTTTTACCAACTTTATGGCAGCAAGTGTGATAATTTAACTGAAAGGGAAGAATATATACAACAATATAAATTTCCCAGGTTAACAGAAGAGAAAATAATTTACCTAAATATTCCCATTTTAGAAAAAGAAATAGAACAAGTCATTACTGAACTCCCTAAGAAAAAATCTCCAGGGCCAGATAGATTCACAAGCGAATTCTACTAAACATTTAGAGAGCAAATAATTCCAATACTATGTAAACTATTTGAAAAATAGGTAAAGAAGGAGTACTTCCAAATTCCTTTTATGATACAAATATGGCACTGATACCTAAATCACAAAGGGCCAAAACAGAGAAAGAAAATTACAGCCCAATTTCCCTAATTAATATTGATGCAAAAATTAAAAATAAAATATTAGCAAAGAGATTACAGCAATTTAGTATCAGGATGATATACTCTGACTAAATGGGATTGATGCCAGAAATGCAGGACTGGTTCAGTATCAGGAAAATTATTACCATAATCGACCATAACAATAACAAAACCAATAGAAATCATATGATGATCTCAATAGATTTTGAAAAATGCTTTTGACAAAATGTAGTACTCATTCCTACTAAAAACACAAGAGAACATATGGATAGAGAGAGCTTTCCTTAAAATAATAAGCATCTAAGATTTTTTGCATCTATCTAAAACCTACAGCAAGCATTATTTGTAATGGAGAGAAGCTAAACACATTTCGAATAATATCAGAGATGAAACAAGGATACCCATTATCATCGCTATCATTCAACATTGCACTAGAAATGCTGGCTGTAGCAATAAGAAAAGAAAAAATAAATAAAAGAATAGGGAATGAAGAAATAAAACTATCACTATTTGCAGATAATATAATGATATACTTAAAAAATCCTAGAAAATTATCCAAAAACCTATTGGAAACAATTCACAGCTTTAGTAAAGTTGCAGGACATAAGAATCCCACACAAGTCATCAGCATTTCTATATACTATTGACAAGACCGATCAGCAAGAGATTGAAAGAGAAATTCCATTTAAAATTACTATAGACAAAATAAAACACTTGCAGGGGGGTCTATCTGCTAAGTCAAAGCCAGTAACTGTATCAACACAATTACAAAACACTTCTCACACAAATCAAGTCAGATTTAAACAAATGGAAAAATATTCATTGTTCAGAGGAAGTACAATGATACAACATGCCAAAATTTTGGCATTCTTTAGGAAAATTTTATGTCACCTTCATCAATAAAAACAGAAAGAACAGATCAATAAGTTTGTCATACAGGTAAAAAATACTTAGAAAAAAATTAAAAATTAAACACCAAATGAGAAATTATGAAAATAAAGAGAAATTAGCAAAATTAAAAATAAAAATTAATTAATAAAAAAAAATAGAAAGTGTTTTTAAAAATTAGAAAATAAAATAGATGTTATTAGTATTCATTAGAAAAAAGAAAACCAACATACAAATGAAAAAGATGAATTTATGACCAATAAGAAATAAATAAAGGAAATTATTAAGAACTCTTTTCACCCAAGCTAGGGCAATAAAACTGGCAATCTAAATGAAATGGATGAAAATTTCCAAACAATAAATTACACAGATTAACAGAACAGGAAATGAAGTACTTAACCTCATCTCAGAGAAAGAATTTGAACAAGCCATAAATGAATTCCCAAATTAAAAAAACAAAACAAAACAAAACAAAAAAAAAAACAAGACCATATGGGTTTACAAGGAACTTCTACCAAATATTTAAAGAATAATTATTTTCAATACTACATAATTGATTTGTGAAAGAAGGAAAATGAGTCACTAAATTTCTTTTGGGACATAAACATAGCCTTGTTACCTGAACCACAGAGAGTCAGAGGAAAAAAAATATACTGACCAACATTCCTAATGAATATTGATGCAAAAATTATGTAAAATATTAGTGACACTTCACAAAGCAATATATCACAAAGATTTTATACAATGACCAGTCTAGATTTATATAATAAATTCTTAGATAGTTAAATATTAGGAAAACTATAAGCATATTGACTATATTAGTAAGAACACCAACAAAAATTTATGATTACATCAACAAATGCAGAAAAAGGGTTTTGTTTTGTTTTACAAAACATAATACCCATTCGTATAACCAAAGTAAGAAAGAAGGAAAGACATTTTTAGAAAAGAGAAGAATAAATGGAACATATACATTTGTAAATGAAGAAAAAATTAGACCTGGGCAAAAATATACTCATGATGTGTATGACTACATTGTTTATGCACCTTGAGAAGGTTCCCTAAGATAAGTATATATTTTTATGTTTCTTTATGTATACAGTGATCCATGACAAAGTATGTAGGGTAAAAATATGTAATACCTTCCCATCTTCCCACTTTTTTTCAGATAGATCTTCAAGGCCACTCCTGCTGATGTTAATTTCTCAATGAATAGATAAGTGAGCATTCTAGTGCAGGTTAGTCTGTGATAATAAAGTCTTCCTGAAATATATTGTTTTGCCTTTGTTACAACATCCATCTGACACTTTCCCATGAATTTCAACATCTTTTTGAGAGCACTAGACTATTAAGTTTAAAGGCTTAGCAACATACATTGGGGTCAATTGCTTAAGGTCCAGCTGAATAATGACAGACAAAATCTTCATCAGAAGATGGGTCATGTGGTGAAACTTTCATTGATTATTGTGACTCATGAAACAGACTAAAAAACAAAATGGCCCCCACTATTATTCAGCTCACTTCCAGTTTCACAGTATTGGTGATTAAGTAGCAACAAAAAGACCAGTCTATTAAAAAAAATCATACAATTATTATGCCAACTGCAAATATGAATTTAACTGTTGGTACTCTTATACATAATCTTTGACTAGTTAGTTGACAAAGCACCAGAAAAACCAAACCACTTGACAATATCATTACAAATTAAATCAAAACTTTTTAAAACTGCAGCTAACTGAAAAGCTAAAAGCTACTTGTAAAAGAAGTAAATGAATAAGTTGCTTTCATTGTTTATTGAAAGACAAGATATATAATTTCATGTACCATTTGCTCATTTTGTCATGAGCAAACATGAAGTCTGACAGACTATGATGAAGATATGCAACAATATTCATTAGTAAAGCTGAAAAAATAAGAAATTCTAAAAAGAACATGGCAAGATCTTTCAAATTAAGTCATATGCTCCTCCTTATTCAGTGACTTAAGCATGAAAGTGAAAACATGGGAAAATGGGGGAAAATATTAACGATGCTGATGTCTTCCTCTCTCACATATTTAAATTATTATTTTTTTTCCACTGGTGACAATGATTAAGAAAGAATAGAGATTAACAAATTAGTTTCTGATGATACTGGCATACCTGAAAAGCTAACTCATTCTCCATTACCAGGAATCTTGGGGAATCTATGCCTATCACCAGCAGAAAGTCATCAAGAAGAAAGAAGGAGATCCATATGTTGGCAGGCAGAATTATATTTCTTCTCTTTCTTCTACTGCCTTTGAAATCTGAACTTGCAGACAACCATAAAGTAACCTGTGAATGAATGACAGTAGCTTAGATTGATACTGTTCATATTTGATAAGGTAGACCAGAGAAAACCTGCAGCTGCAGGGTCCAAAGCCATAACAGCCCAAGAATCTATTGACCACTGACTGGAATATCCAGATCAGTGCAAAGAAGGATATTCTGAGCCTTCAGCAGAGGTGGTAGTTGAAAATAGAATGTATACTGAATATTGAAATTTATAGGTATTATAATTATTAATCTATTGACAGACTGAGAGGGGATATGTATTTCAAATACTTTTGTTTTTCCCCCTTTTTTAAACAGTTTATGATCTAGTAGTATGATCTAGAACAGTTTATATCTTTAGATCATATGTATCTATATGTACTAGAATACATATAGATACTTTGTTCCATACTCTGTTTTATAAATTATGGATGAGTATGTTTTCAGAATTCCCCCACAACCCTGAAGATCTGTGAGGGAAAAATGGTGGATTTATGAGATGGCAGGAGGTAGATGGATTTAATACATCTAGGGTATTTAATTCATTACCTTTACACTTTTACTATGTCAATTAAACTATGTCATGCCAGTATATTAAATCTCTGCTCCCAGTGGGTGTGAATGGAGTTGTAACTTCCAACCAATAAACCTGCATTTTAATTTCTTTTTAAAAAATCATTATGTGAATAATACACACACACACACACACACACACACACACACACACACACAAACACACACCCCAAGGTATTGATGAAAATGCAAGTAGGGAAAAAATCAGGTTTTCATAGATAGTTTCCTACAGCAGATCACATATTTATTATCCTAAAAGTGCAAATACAGATCATGTTGTGGCTATTATGTTGGGAAAAAAAACAACAACATGTGATTTATGAAAGAAAGTGCATCCTTGAAGGGTTTCCTTAAGCAAAGTATTGCCTTTGTTAAATCATTTTCTATGTTAAAAGTATATAAAACTTTAATGATACTGATTTTGATTTTGAAATGATCCATTATGTAATGAAATAAAATGAGACATAAAAATATAGAGACATGTGTTCATCCAATGTATTTGTCCGTGCCATAAATAATGTCTTATTCAGACTCCATTCAACAACAGAATCATTTATTTAATGCTTATGAACCAGACACTGGACTAGATTTTGGAGATATAAAGACAAAAAATGAAATAGTCTCTGTAATGAAGGAGTTTGTATTCTACTTGGGTGAATGGGAGTGGAAAACAGTATGAGTAAAGATAAGTAGGTATAAAATACATAGTATTTGGTTGTTATTGTTCTAACAACTAAAAGGATTAATCTCTTACAGGAGATGGCACTTGAACTGTGCTTTGGAGTTAGGATTTTGCAAGGAAGAAATGAAGGAAAAGATTCCAAGAAAAAAAGGTGACTACAGAGAAACCAGAAAAGAAGTCCTGAGTACATAAAACAGCAAGTAGGCCAGTTGGTTGGAAATGTAGAGTGAATGACCTTTTTATAATTTATGATCAGTTTGGGAAAATAAGATGGTACCAGATTGCCCAAGCCAATGAAATGATTCCCTGTTCATGGCAAGGTTCTTCAAATGCTCCTTTTCACAGATGACACCACACTAATTTTTTCATTTTCTGGAACATATTATAATTTTCTCAGTGAAATCCATAATATTGTGAAAGAGGACCATCTACACATGATAAATGAAGTGGATAAAAAAGGCATACTGCCAAGAATATGATATACAACTCATTGGTTTGTGAAGACAGACTGGAAAAGTGTGCTGTACTTTTAATGATCTCAAACTGTCCATTGATGAAAAAACAAAGCATTCTTGTATGTGAGAAGCAGAATAAAATATACCATCAAAGGTTTATAAGATGAGAAAAGGAGTTAGGCAGCTCAAGTGATGAGAATAAAAGACAAGTGAACAAACAGCCTGAATACCCCTCACTGTGCCTTCAACATACTAAATGACCTAGAGGAAGTCTTCAGTCCATTGGAATTATTTTCTGTAAAAGATTTGTGAAAATACAAGCACAACTAATGAAAATAAAGATCCTTCAGTATATCATAATAAAAATGAGAAAATTTAAGGAATCATCAAACTTTAGCAACTTGAATTATTAAAGTAGAGAATTTAGTGAATAAAACTGTGGAAAGTATAAATTGTGATCATGTAAATAAGGAGTTTCACTGTAGCTAATGTTCTGGGCCTATGTTAATGAGAATATCCACATGTTACATAGTTAATGGGAATCATTAACAATAATTCTTCCTTCAGGAGTTGTTTTTTTCCTAACCATACCCATGTGACTAGTAAATGATATCTCAAAGTATCCCTTCCACTAATCAGGCAGTATTACCTCTTCCTTCCTATTTGAAAGGGTCACATAACACTTTATGGGTTTACTCTCAGTACCATTTGTCCCCAAACACCTTAGAGTCATGGAATATAAGGATAAGATAGGACCTTATAATTCATCTAATTCAAGGTCATTTTTAAAGGACAAAGTCCAGCAGATTCTTCAGCATCATTTCATTTCAGCCAAACAACAACTAAAAAACAGATTTATCAACTAGACCCTTCATGCCTCTGGTTTTAGAAGTGCTTTGAATAGCCCCAGTGGGTTAATTAGGAAGAGCACAGTCTGTAAGAACATATCTTTCTACCTCTAAAATAAACTTCTTCATAAAATTGAATGCTATGCAATTATAACAATGAAACTTGGCCTTAAGAAAGAGATGAGAAAATAGTCCTCTATCCATTCTTTGCAGATGTGAGGAACTATGACTGAGGAAGATTACTCTCTGATCAAATATCAAGAGTTTATGCTTTGGTTACTTTTATAGAATTGTTTTCTTTTTCTTTTTTTTAACAAAGGATGGTATTCTGGGTAAAAGAAGGGGAGAGATGTATTTGAATGAAGATGATAGTACAAAAGATGTCAAGACATTTTTTTTAAATTAGGAAAAGAAGGAAAATAAACTAAGTATTTTTACTGTAATACTTTATGATTATTATGATTTAAAAGATTTCATACAAAATTATGATTGTTTATATTTATGTGATTCTTCCAAATCTGAAAAGTATAAATTATATAATACCGACTATATCCAATACATTTAATTGAATGATCTGGAATTTTGTTGATTATTTTCCAGAAACATGCTTTTCTTATTTGCTTTTTTTAAATTTGAGCTTCAATCTAAGTTTCTACTCTTTTGAGTTTTCACATCTTTTTTGATGGTATTCATTTATGAAGAGCAAATTGGAACCAGAATCCTTTTGGGGTTAGAATCCCATCTCTGTCATTTATTACCTGTGTCACTGAACATCTCTGGGTCTTCATTTCTTCTTCTGAAAAATGTGGTCTATAAAGTCCCTTCTAGGTCTATTTCTGATGATAATCTATTTGCCCTGTGTTATTCTTTATATTGAATATATAATACTCACAAGGGCCATGTTGGATTTGTTAAGAACATTTTATAATGGTAAGAATATTTTACTAGAAGTTGGGGGGCCTATACCCAGATCCTATCACTAATTTGTTTTATTACCTTAGCAAAATTACATCATCTCTTTGGGCATCTTTAAAATGAGAGGAGTAAAATATCTGATTTCTAAAGTGATATCTGACTCCGTAATGCCTTGCCTGGGTTTTCTTAGCAAAGATATTGAAGTGATTGAACATTTCCTTCTCCAGCTCCTTTTGCAGATAAGAAAACTGAGGCAAACAGGGTTAAGTGACTTGCCCAGGATTAAGTATCTGAAGCCATATTTGAATTCAGGTCTTCTTGATTCCAAGTTCAGGTGCTCAATCCTAGTGTCACCTAGCTGCCCTTAATGAAATATTCCTGGTCTTTAAGCAATGTTTGTGTGTGATGAATACAAAGAAGCATGAAAACAAAATGAAATGAGCAGACCTAAGGAAACAATATGCAAATACAAAATAACTATAACAATGTAAATGGAAGAATAACCCCACACATACATCAAACCAAAAGTGAATGCAACACAATTATAAAAACCAAGCAGAACTCTAAAGAGAAAATCCCCTAACTTACCCTCTTTGTGGAATTAAGAATTCCATGTATTAAAAGTTACACAGGCTTTTGAGTTTTTTAATATACCAATCAGGTGTGCTAATTTTTTTTCTCAAAAAATATAATTTGTTGTATGAAATGGCTCCCTGGGAGGAAAAGACAAGAATACTATGATGGTGTAAGAAACAGAAGCCATCAATAAAAATTAATTTCAAAAAATAAGTGAAAACTATTGATCAAAGAAATGCAAATTAAGACAACTCTGAAGTACCACTACACACCTGTCAGATTGGCTAAGATGACAGGAAATGATAATGATAACTGTTGGAGGGGATGTGGGAAAACTGGGACACTGATGCATTGTTGGTGGAACTGTGAATTGATCCAACCATTCTGGAGAGCAATTTGGAACTATGCTCAAAAAGTTATCAAACTGTGCATACCCTTTGACCTAGCAGTGCTTATATCCCAAAGAGATATTAAAGCAAGGAAAGGGACCTACATGTGCAAAAATGTTTGTGGCAGGCCTTTTTTTTAGTGGCTAGAAACTGGAACCTGAGTGGATGCCCATCAGTTGGAGAATGGATGAATAAATATGGTGTATGAATGTCATAGAATATTATTGTTCTGAAAGAAACAACCAGCAGGATGATTTCAGGGAGGCCTGGGGAGACTTGCATGAACTGAATGTGACAGAAATGAGCAGAACCAGAAATCATTATACACAGCAACAAGAAGACTCTATGATGATTAATTCTGAAGGACATAGTTCTATTCAACAATGAGATGTTTCCAACCAGTTCCAATTGTTCAGTGATGAAGAAAGCCATATACACCCAGAGAGAGGGATATGAAATGTGGACCACAACATAACATTTTCATGCTCTCTATTGATGTTTGCTTGCATTGTGTTTCCTTTCTCTGATTTTTTTTTCTTGTAGATATGATTTTTCTTGCACAACAATGATAAGGGTGGAAATATGTATACATATATTTGATTTGTCAAGTATTTTAACATAATTGACATGTATTAGACTTCCTGCCATCTAGGGGAGGGGAAGGGGGATAAGGGAGGAAAATTTGTAACAGAAAGCTTTGCAAGGGTCAATGTTGAAAAATTGCCCATGCATATGTTCTGCAAATAAAAAGCTTTAATTAAAAAAGTGAAAGATAAAACAAAAATTTAAATAAACTCAATCATGTGCAGATAAGCTAATGTATAGACATTTCATTACCTTCAGATAGGTCCTCCCAGTATATTTATATAAGAAGTGGTATTCTGTACTCCAAAAAGTCTGTATTTCTCCTCACATTTTATATGGGAAATTATTTATTCACAAGTGATTTTTTTTATCAGTTTTTCAATGACAAAAGTTCTTTCAGCAACAAAGCAGTTCACATTTGAAAAATACCTTAAACATTTATGAAACTGCAAAAAGACATTGGAAGGACTGAAGTTATTTTGGAGGTCAGAAAGGAAGACCTGAGAGAAAGTAAAGGAGGCAAAAGAGAGTAGAAATAGATGCACCAGTGTAAGCTACTCTTCTTCATTTGAGTGGGTAGGTTCTCAGAGTATTTGAGAAGGACACTTTCAGAATCTAGGAATAAATTAACTTTGGAATAAAGCACATTATGGGAGGGAAGATCATTTCCTTCCAGAACTTCTGGTCTGTCTTTCTGGGCATCTGGGAAACAGCTGCTTTCTCCTATCCCAATTTGGGTGTGGTTTTTTTCCTTCTCCCTCATTGCTTTTGAGGTCAGTAGGGATGAAGAGCAAAAAGGTGCTTTATATAAGAAACGAAATGTATCTTCATAGTTTTTAGGAAATCATTCCTTTCTTATTTCAATTTTCTCATTAGAACTTCACATATCCATCAGGATTTAAAAAAAATTCTATCTCAGGGGGCAGCTAGGTGGTGCAGTGGATAGAGCACCTGGCCTGAAGACAGGAGAACCTGAATTCAAATTTGATCTCAGATACTTAACACTTCCCACCTGTGTGACCCTGGGCAAGTCACTTAACCCAAATTGCCTCAGAAAAAAAATTCCATCTCAGAGTTGTTCCTGGATTCCAAACTTTAAAACTATATCTTTACCACTCTCTCATTCTGAAACCCTGGGCTTCCTCGATTGAAAATATTCGACGACCAAATCTCCTGTGGATATCTCAACATAGAATATCCCTCTGAAAAGCACAATTCCTTCTCTCATTGGGGAGTTCCTCCTGAGGCTTCCATTTTGTAGAGGAGCTCAAGCTGACCTTCATTCTCCCCCCTACCCTGTTTCTGGCTTCTGAATCTCATAATCATGATCTTGGTCCAGCTTTCTTCATCACCTTCCCTTACCAGCCACCTCTACTTATTAGCTTCCTTTGTTTGTTGTCTTCCTTGTTTAGAATATAAGCTTATTGAGGGTAGAAACTATCTTTTTTTGCTTATACATTTATTCTTGTACTTAGCATAGTGCCTAGCACATAATAAATACTATATTTTCTTCCTCCCTCACTCCATCCTTTTCTTCTTTGTCTCTCTTCCTACTTTCTTTCTTCCTTCTCTCCTTTCTTTTCACCTTACCTTCCTCCCTTTCTTCCTTCCTTTCTTCCTTTCTCCCTCTTGCCATCTCTTTCCCTTTCTCCTCTCCTTCTTTCCTTCTTTCTCTCCTTGCTTCCTTCTTCCTTCCTTTATCCCTCCATGCTTCATTCTTTGTCTTTCTTCTTTCTTCCCTTCCTCCCTCCCTTCATTCTTTCTTCCTTTGTTCCTTCCTGCCTGCCTGCCAGGGAATACACAATCTTAGTGAAGTCAGTAAATTACTCATCTCATATTTATTCATTTCTTATCAAAACAAAGAAATCCTTGGAAAAGGAGACACAAAATTCAGGAGAGCTGGTTCCCTGAGAGACAACAGGCAGCTTCTGAAATTTACCCCTATGGGTTCTAAAGGGGGGAGGACTGTTGGAGAGAGGTGGTCATCAAAAATAAAGTACTGGGGTGGGGGAAGGGAGAGAGGGGAAAGGGAAGAGAAAATCATACCTCTGGGTAAATAAGATGGCAGAAAATACAGATATAGTTATTTTAACTGTGAATGTGAATGGGATGAACTCTCTCATAAAACGGAAGTGGTTAGCAGACTGGATTAAAAGCCAGAATCCTACAATATGTTCTTTACAAGAAACACATCTAAAACATAGAGATACATACAGAGTGAAGGTAAAGGGCTGAAGCAGAATCTTCTATGCTTCAGATGAACAAAGAAAGGCAGGGGTAGCAATCTTTTTCTCAGATCAAGTAAAAGCAAAAATAGTTCTAATTAAAAGAGATAAGGAAGGAAACTATATTTTACAAAAGGGTACCATAGACACTGAAGCGGTATCAATACTAAACATATATGCACCAAGTGGTATAGCATCCACATTCCTAGAGGAGAAACTAATGGAGATGCAAGGAGAAATAGACAGTAAAACTATACTAGTAGGGGATCTAAACCTTGCTCTCTCAGAATTAGATAAATCAAATCACAAAATAAATAAGAAAGAAGTTAGGGAGGTAAACAAAAGGTTAGAAAAGTTAGATATGATAGATCACTGGAGGAAATTGAATGGTGATAGAAGGGAGTATACTTTTTCCTCAGGGGTTCATGGAACTTATACAAAAATTGATCATGTGTTAGGGCATAAAAACCTCAAAATCAAATGCAGAAAAGCAGAAATAGTAAATGCATCCTTTTCAGATCATGATGCAATAAAACTCACATGTAATATAAGGCCAGGAGAAAATAGACCACAAGTTAGTTGGAAATCAAATAATCTAATCCTAAAGAATGAATGGGTGAAAGAGCAAATTATAGACATAATCGATAATTTCATCCAGGAGAATGACAATAATGAGACAACATACCAAAATTTGTGGGATACGGCCAAAGTGGTTATAAAGGGTAATTTTATATCTCTAGATGCTTACTTGCATAAAACAGAGAAAGAGAAGATCAATGAACTGGGCTTACATTTAAAAAATCTAAAAAAAGACCAAATTAAAAACCTCAATTAAATACTAAATTGGAAATTCTGAAAACAAAAGGGGAGATTAATAACATTGAAAATAAGAAAACTATTGAATTAATAAATAAAACTAAGAGTTAGTTTTATGAAAAAAAGATAAGACTTTAGTTAATTTGATTAGAAAAAGGAAAGAGGAAAATCAAATTGTTAGTCTCAAAAATGATAAGGGAGAATTTTCCTCCAATGAAGAGGAAATTAGAGTAATAATTAGGAGTTACTTTGACCAACTTTATGCCAATAAATTTGATAATGTAAATGAAATGGAGGAATATCTACAAAAATATAGATTGCCTAGGTTAACAGTAGAGAAATAAATTATTTAAATAGCCCCATTTTAGAAAAAGAAATAGAACAAGCTATTAATCAACTCCCTAAGAAAAAATCTCCAGGGCCAGATGGATTTGCATGTGAATTCTACCAAACATTCAAAGAACAATTAATCCCAATAATATATAAACTGTTTTAAAAAATAGGGAAGGAAGGTGTACTACCAAATTCCTTCTATGACACAGATATGGTGCTGATAGCTAAACCAGGTAGGGAGAAAACTGAGAAAGAAAACTATAGATCCATTTCCCTAATGAATATTGATGCAAAAATTTTAAATAAGATTTTAGCAATGAGATTACAGAAAGTTATCCCCAGGATAATGCACCATGACCAAGTAGGATTTATACCAGGAATGCAGGGCTGGTTCAATATTAGGAAAACTATTAGCATAATCAAATATATTCCAAATCAACAAAAACCATATGATTATCTCAATAGATGCAGAAAAAGCCTTTGATAAAATGCAACACCTATTCCTATTAAAAACACTGGAGAGTATAGGAATAAATGGGCTTTTCCTTAAAATGATTAGTAGTATCTACTTAAAACCATCAGCAAGCATCATATGTAATGGAGACAAACTAGAACTATTCTCAATAAAATCAGGAGTGAAACAAGGCTGCCCACTGTCACCATTATTATTTAATATTGTCTTAGAAATGTTAGCTTTGGCAGTTAGAGAAGAAAAAGAGATGAAAGGAATTAGAGTAGGTAATGAGGTAACCAAATTATCACTCTATGCAGATGATATGATGGTATACTTAGAGAACCCTAGATACTCGACTTAAAAACTACTAGAAACAATTCACAACTTTAACAAAGTTGCAGGATACAAAATAAATCCACATAAATCATCAGCATTTTTATATAATACCAATAAAGTTCAGCAGCAAGAGATACAAAAAGAAATTGCATTCAAAATAACTGTTGATAGTATAAAATATTTGGGAATCTATCTGCCAAGGGAAAGTCAGGAACTATATGAACTAAACTACAAAACACTTTCCACACAAATAAAATCAGACCTAGTCAACTGGAAAAACATAAAATGCTCATGGGTAGGCCGAGCGAATATAATAAAAATGACAATACTACCCAAACTAATTTACTTATTTAGTGCCATATCAATCAAACTCCCAGGAAATTATTTTACAGATCTAGAAAAAAATATTAGCAAAATTCATTTGGAAGAACAAAAGATCAAGAGTTTCAAGAGAATTATTGAAAAAAAAAAAGGCTGATGATGGTGGACTTGCTGTACCAGATCTAAAACTATATTATAAAGCAGCGGTCATCAAAACCATTTGGTACTGGCTAAGAAATAGAGTAGTCAATCAGTGGCATAGGATAGATTCACAGGACAAACTAGGCAATAACTATAGCAATTTAGTCTTTGATAAACCCAAAGCTTCTGGGATAAGTACTCCCTATTTGACAAAAACTACTGGGAAAATTGGAAACTAGTGTGGAAGAAATTAGGGCTTGACCCACATCCAACATCACATACCAAGATAAAATCTAAATGGGTTCATGATCTGGATATAAAGTGTGATATTATAAGTAAATTAGAGGAACGCAATATAGTTTACCTGTCAGACCAATGGAGATGGAATAAATTTATGTCCAAAGAAGAACTGGAACTCTTAATTGAGCACCAGATAGATAACTTTGACTATATTAAGTTAAAAAGGTTTTGTACAAACAAAACCAATGCAGTCAAGATTAGGAGGGAAGCAATAAATTGGGAAAGCATCTTTACATTTAAGGTTTCTGAAAAAAAGGGTTCTCATCTCTAAAATATATAGAGAATTGTCTCATATGTATAAGAATTCAAGCCATTCTCTAATCAATAAATGGTCAAAGGATATGAACAGACAATTTTCAGAGGATGAAATTAAAACTATTTGTAGTCATATGAAAAGGTGCTCCAAATCACTATTGATCAGAGAAATGCAAATCAAGATAACCTTGAGGTACCACTACACATATGTCAGATTGGCTAAAATGACAGGAAAAGATAATGATGAATTTTGGAGGGGATGTGGGAAGGCTGGGACAGTGATGCATTGTTGGTGGAATTGTGAATGGATCCAACCATTCTGGAGAGCGATTTGGAGCTATGCTCAAAAAGCTATCAAACTGTGCATACCTTTTGACCCAGCAGCATTTCTGTTGGGCTTGTATCCCAAAGAAATCATAAAGGAAGGAAAGGGCCCCACATGAAAAGAATGTTTGTGGCAGCCCTTTTTGTAGTGGCTAGAAACTGGAAAGTGAATAGATGTCCATCAATTGGAGAATGGCTGAATAAATTATGGTATATGAATATTATGGAATATTATTGTTCTGTAAGAAATGACCAGCAGGACAATTTCAGAGAGGCCTGGAGAGACTTGCATGAACTGATGCTGAGTGAAATGAGCAGAACCAGGAGATCATTATACACGGCAACAACAAGACTATATGACGATCAATTCTGATGGACATGACTCAATTCAATAATGAAATGTTTCAAACCACTTCCAATAGTTCAGTGAAGAAAGCCATATACATCCAGAGAGAGGGATGTGAAATGTGGACCACAAGATAACATTTTCATACTCTCGATTGATGTTTGCTTACATTGTGTTTCCTTTATCTGATTTTTCTTTCTTGTAGATATGATTTTTCTTGCACAGCAATTATAAGTGTGGAAATATGTATACATATATTCAATTTGTCAAGTATTTTATCATAATTAACATGTAATGTATATCTTGCCATCTAGGGGAGGGGTGGGGAGTAGGGGGGAAAATTTTGTAACAGAAAGCTTTGTAAAGGTTAATGTTGAAGAATTACCCATACATATGTTTTGCAAATAAAAAAAATTTTTAAAAAAAGAAATTTACCCCATATAAAATTGCAGATTCTCCACTTTTTTAGGTCTTCTGTCTCATGTATTTAAATCTTCATCTTGATAAAGATTTGATGTCCCTATCATAAAAGTGTTCATCTACAATAGCCAATGCTTGGTACTTAACATCCTAGTAGTGTTATAGGCATCTATACTCAATCTACACAGGATTGTGGTGACAACTCATGTAGCAGTTCAAGACAAGAATGGAGGCTGAAAATTGACAGAATTGGAAAACTGAGCATATGGGAATTCTGATCTTAATGATCTCAAGTGATTTCATGCCCTTGCATACTGGCTGTTTCTCTATTAAAAATGTATTTATGTTTTCCCCATCCTTTAATGAACCCTCATTTGATTAATTATCTTATATACCTTCTCCCTTTTCATGCTTTAACTCCTCAAGAAGGTCATCCGTAATTAGTGTCTCTATTTCCTTTATTCATTTCTTATCAACTTCTACAGTCTGGTTTGTGACCACAATATTCAACTGAAACTCATTCTTAAGTCTCCAATGAACTCTTAGTTGTTGAATTTAATGGCCTTTTCTCAACTCTCTTCCTTTTTCTTCTTTCTGTAGTCTCTGAAAAACTCTCTCTTTTCCTTGATACTTTCTTTTCTCTAGATTTTTGTAGCACTGGTATTTCCTGGTTCTCCCCTTAACTTGCCTTACCTCTCTTTTCTTTCCATCCTGAGAGAGAATTCACTTAATGATCTCATCAACTAGATTTAATTATCATGGATTCAAATATCATTCCTAGACAGTTGATTCTTTACTTATTCAGCCTTAATTTCTCTATTGATCTTCAATCTTGCCTCCCCAATTGGACATTTATACTTGATGTTCTATAGACAACTTTACCTCTTGATGTTCTATAAATGACTTTAACTCAACAAGTCCAAAATGGGACTCAAAGGTAGGTTTCTACCATTTCATCTCATTCTCTTTCAGATCCAATCATTCAGTTATTTTTGTTTTTTTTTTTACTCTACCTCTTCAACATCTATTGTATGTTACCCCTTCTTTATTCTGGCACTGCCACCACACTAGTGTAACTCCTTATTTCATACCTGCACTATTGCAATAGCCTTCTGATTGGTCTTCTTGCGCCAAGTCCCCACTGTATTACATCCTCCATTCAGTTATCAAAGAGATATTCCTAAAACATAAATCTGGCTCTATCATTGCCCTATTCAACAAATTCCAATGGATACTATTACCCCTTCTGTTTGGATATAACAAGGCCCTTCATACACAATCTCATTATCTTTGTGGTATTCTTATACCTTCCTCCTCTTCATTTACTCTACAATCTAGTGGCCTCCTTTCTTTTCTTCACATAAGACAAGCTATCTTCTGACTCTGTGAATTTTCTCAGGCTATTCCACATGCTTGGGATTTTCTTTTTCCTCATCTCTGTGCCACTGGCTTCCCTAGCTTTTCCTTCAGATCTCAACTAAAATGCCACCTTGTGGTCTTCCTTAATGTTAATATCTTCCCTCTGAGACTATCTACAATTTATCCTATACTTAAATTGTTTAAACTAAGCAATTTGTATATTTTTCCCCTCCATTATATCTGACATCTTCCAGGGAAAAGGCAACTTCTTTGGAAGAGACTATTCATATCATATTTGCAGTACCTGCCTAATTAATATTTGTTGACTAGACAGTTATAGAGAATATACATTAAAGAACTATCAGGTAACTTTGAGAGGGTGGACATTTAGAGGTTGAGGATGAAGGGGGATAAGGAAGGGCTTAATGTGAAAGATTAAGCTTGAGATGAATCTTGAAGGAAACCAAAGATCCCTCCCTTCTAGTACTGACTTTCTTTGCTTGTAAATAACTCTCTTCTAATTTACTTATCCAGGTGAATAAGACTCAAAGTGTTTTCCAAAGAAACAGTCATAAGCACTTCATTACAGGATCATCATAATGTAACAGTATTGTGTTGTATATATCAGTATTAATGCCATATGCTGCCTAGAGCTATAAAGCCCAACATCAGTCCAAGTAGCATAGTTTTCAACATAGAGATCTGTCACACCCCAGAGAAACTCCCCAATACTCCAATAGGATAATGCAATAACTATATCAGGAACCTAGCATTGCTTGAATGAGAGGATGAGACTGAAGGATATCTTTGCTTCTAGGATCTCATTTCTGGTACTATCCAAGTGACTTAGCTTTCATATACCATTCCCCCGGCCAATCCAAGCTTCTCTCACCTTTTCACTTAGAGTTGTTTGCTCTCCTCATCCAACATGTTAGCAATGTCACCAACAAATTTCAAGTGTGTCTAAAACTTTGACGACAGTAATTAATGTGTTCCAGCAGCACCGATGTCCACCAGTGAGTTTTTGACTGTGAAATCTTCCATTTTCAAGAATCAAGAAACTTTCCCATCACCTCTCTGTAGCTCTTTCCACATCCTCAAACCCCTCCTGCTTCTCTCTGATATAATTTTCATGTAATAACTTGTGACTTTATTCCATCCATCAGTCCTGGGAAAGACCTTCAGCAATCCCTTGGGCAACCAAGAAAGAAACCTTATCTGATTAAAAACAATTGGTGAAAGCAGAATTTCCAACCTGAGGACTGATACCTAATGATGAAGAAAATGGATAGGGCAAAGTTTGAATAAGCTTACAACAACAAAAAAAAATGTTGGTAATGAAATGCCAGTTCAATTGTACAAAGCTATTATAACTCACAACTTAACTCCTTAAACCAAGATGCAGTGGTCTTAGGACCACTTCCCTTACAGGGAAGAAAGAATCTATACTCCCTCATTAGATAGAGTTTCCCATATATTACCTTTGCCCATAGATGGATGCTGAGAACTGTTCAGTTCTCAGCCAATGACTCGTTTGTACTAATTTTTTTAAACCTTGGAATAGGAGATTTCCTATAAGAAAAGAGTGGTTGCCTTTGGAGACACAGATTTAAAGTATAATAATGGGCAGAAGCATAAATGCTTCTTTTGAATGACTTGGGATTTTCTTTACACCCGTGTAACTAGTGACTAGAAATACAATGAGAAGAGAACTTTGGTGATTTTTTCCTAGGGTTAACTCCTAGACCAATTACATCAACATTTTTTTTTAATTTTTTTTTACATCAACATTTGAAAAAAGTTGTAGATGAGAATGAAGGGTGACCTTGACCAAAAATACTTTCAAACTATTTTGGAAGATGTTTAAAAGTTTAGGAAATTAGAGACTGAGATACAACTGTCAAGGGAGGAGTTTGAATTGTATCTTTCTTTTTTTCCTATCACTCCTCAGACTTTACCTAACAAATTTTTTTTATTTCTTTGTTTTTAGCACATCCATTGATTATAGGATAGAAAGCTATAAGGAATGCTAATGATTATCTAATCCAATACTTTTATTTTTAGACAAAGAAACTGAGGAACTAAGAAATTGTACAACTTACCCACCATTCCACAATATTAAGTAGTAAAGCCAAGATTCTAACCCAGATAGTCTTAGGTTATGAACTCCTGTGTCACTAACCTCAAAGAATGCCTTGATTAGTGTACTTACCTTCTATTCTTTCAGAAAGAGTAAGTCTTTGGAGTATTTTTTGATGTGAGGAAGAGAGGTATATCTTATATCCCTAGAAAAAAAAAACACATTTTTATGACGAACTAAAACAAATGGGCTATTAAGGGAAAAAAGCAAAAATTCACTTCATGTTTAGGCTAACTGTTAGATCTAAAAAATTCCATAATTTGCTACATTTCCCCAATACTTCTGTACCAGTTTCACTGTAAAAATATATTCCAAACTTTTTAGATTATGCAGTCATAAGTACTAGTAAGAGTTAAAAAAAGAGAAAGCAAAACAAGGAAAATATTTTTCTAAAGATATGAAAAGAGGGGTAATGATTTCATTGTATTCAAGATGAATGTAAATAAGACCTTGATTTATCTAGCTCTTTAAGATTTGTAAAGAGTTATATATATGTATATACATTATACATATATACATAAATATACATCCATGCATATTATACATATACATATACTATACTTGTATACAAATACATGAACACATACACATTGCTGGCTAAGTACTATAGTGAACAGAATCCTCAGAGTCAGGAAGACCTGTGGTCAAATGTAGCATCAGACATTTAGTAGCTATGAGAGTCTAGAAAAATCACTTGACTTCTTTCTGCCTCAGTTTATCTGTAAAATGGGAATGATAAACAGTACCTACCTTAGAGGTTTGTTGTTAGAATCAAATATGTTACTATGTGTAAAGTGCTTTGAAAATGTTAACAAAAGGGGCAGCTAGGTGGCACAGTGGATAGAGCACCAGCCCTGAAGTCAGGAGGACCTGAGTTCAAATCTGGTCTCAGACACATAACAGCTGTGTGACCCTGGGCAAGTCACTTAACCCCAATTGCCTCAGCCAAAAAAAAAATTTAAAAAAAGAAAATTAAAAAAAAAGAAAAATTAAAAAAAAAGAAAATGTTAACAAAAAAAGTGAATTATTATCATTATTAATAAGTTATTTCTTTTGATTCTCAACACCCTAAAATTTGTCATCTTCCAAATGAAATACTTTAGAAACTAAGTTAAATTAACAAGATCAAGTATTACTGATCCAATTTGTCTTTCCAATGTCTCCTCAATTTAAGTGGTAGATGCAAAAATAGGATGGGAGCCAATATCTAAATTATGTAGGCCTCAAATATTGTGACAAAATCAACAACCTATGTCAATGGCTCTATGTTAATCTAATTCATCAGATAATTTCTCAACCACTCAACTTTTCATTCTGTTTTGTCTCTGTATAAAATTCAGTGGATTACTGAGGTTTGTGTGTGTGTGTGTGTTATGTGTGTGTGCATGCGCACACATGTGTGTTTAAATGCTAGAATATTTTCTTTGTCCCTTGGATGCAGATGTAAGTAGGCTTTGTTTCGGTAAAGAGATCCAGGCAGAAGCTATCCAGACAATTGGAATGCAAGAGTGAAGCTTCATGCACCACCCTCTCTCCCACAAAAAAAAAAAAAAAAAGACATATGGTTGGAAAAAATCAAATGGAATTTGGTGCTGACATTCAGAGAAAAGGGAGAGGAAGTCAAGAGGAAAAAAAAAGCCTTTTTTGAGTTTGGCTTGTTAGGCATAAGGATAAACTAGTGCTTTGTGAAGCTCTTATCAATGGATGTAATCTCCTTAGACTTTTAGAAAACACAATATCCACTCTGTCATGAAAACACTAAAAATCTATATTAAGAAAATATTTGTTAAATGTGTTGTTAAGAAAAGCTTTTTCCTTGGAGAGTGGCAAATTATTTTGGCTATTATTTCAGAAGAATACGCTTCTATAACTGCATTATAAAATCTGGCCGGTAACTCTTACCTTTAGATTTTGTTTCCACTTAGAATAGCATCAACTACATTAGCTGTGATCTAGTAAGTAGAATGATGTAGGATATCTCTGTATGATGAGAATCACCACCCATCATGCTATTCAACCTGTGTGGCTCATGCATGTTTTCTCCCTAAAGCTCAACACAAAGGGATCTGAAGTGTGCTGGAAGCCTTCCTCCCTTTCTCCTGACATCATGACTATTGGACTGTCATCTCTTACTCTTACCTCACAAATTTTAAAAACAAACTTTAAATATCTAGATAAATGACAGTTGTTACTATAGCTACCATGGGTTATTAAGTAGCATAGTGGATAAAATGCCAGACTTAAAGTCAGGAAGACTCATTTTCCTAAGATCAAATCTTAGGAATTTAGACACTTAGTAACTGTGTGACCTTAGGCAAATCACTTAATCTGTGTTTGTCTCAGCTTCCTTATTTGTATGAGTAAAAAATGGAAAACAACTCCACTATCTTTGTCTAGGAAACCCCAAATAGAGTCAAAAAGTCTCAGACATGAAATAAATGACTGAATAATAAAAATAACTACTTATTATCATCGCTGCTGCAACTATTACCACCATTACTATTACACTAGTCTCACTATTACTCTACCTCTAGCATTACTTCTACCACTAATACTTCTATTACTACTACTATTCTATTAGTATTACCATTACTATTACTCTATTAGTACCATTAGTACTACCACCACTACCACCACTACTACTCTACTACTACCACTATTCTTTTTCTACTATAACTACAATTAGTACTAATAAGCTACTAATGCAATTACTTCTACTACTTTTAATTGTCTATAACTACTACTTTACTACCACCATCACTACTACCATAGCTACTCTACTACTACTACTAATAATACTCTATTGCTACAAATACTACTATTACTTTACTATTACTACTATACTGCTGCTACTGCTACTGCTGCTATGATGCTAGGATATAAGAGAATAGAGAAGAAAATAAAACAAATAAGAATATAATTATGAGAATTATCTTTCTCCAGACCCTTACTGTTTCTTTGCTTGAAATCTTTCTTATGCTATTTGAGAGTAGAATTCTGAGAAATAATCAGCTGAGGAAAAAAAAATGTCAAAATGTTATGGAAAAAAGCAATAGCTGCCTGCTGTGAGAAATTTGAAAGAATTTTATGATAAATTGATCAGATGTTCCAGACCTTTGGCCAGTACTAAAGAAGTGTGATTTCATATTGAGCTAAAAAGTATTCTATTAATATCTGAAGATATTAACAATGTTAGATTAAATGGTATTTAACTGAAGTGAATAACTATTGAAAAACAGATGAATGTGGATCTTAGACTATTTTTTAATGTTTTTAAATGTTTGTTCTTTCAGTTGTCTTGCGTAATGCATCAATATCCTGGGAAAAGAGCCTTTAGGATTGATTACATATGTAATGAACCCTTGCAGTTATCTTCCCAACTAAAAAAGGGGTAATTGGCCATCCAGGTCAAGACAGCATACATTTAATTTTTCTTTCTAAGGAGTGGGTCTAGTTAAGTTCATTTAGGGTGTTAGTTGCACAGGATATCTCTTTAGAGCTAAAATGAACTACATAGAACATCTAATCCAATGTCCTCATTTTTTCAGATGAGTGAACTGAGATCAAGGAAGGATAGTGACTTGTTCAGGCCAAAAATAAGTGTCTGAGGCAAGATTTGAACCCCAGACTTCCTGATTCCAAGAGTGTAAAACAGTATTATTTTGAAATTCCAAGCCAGAGTTCCAGGGTTGGAGTCAAGATGGAAGAGTAATATAAAAAAGCTCCTTGAGCTCTCCCACTTTTCCTCAAAAACCACATGAAATCAAACCTCTGAACAGAGTGTAATAGAATTAAATTACTCTCCAGATCAAAATAGGTTGAAAAAACTTCAATGTCAGTATCACTGAGGTGAAAAGGATGTTCAGCCCAAGTCAGATAGACTCTGGGAAAGCCATTGAGAGGTTCTTAATCACAGCAAATTAGCAACTAAGACTGCCCACTCCTGGATCAATAGAGGAGCAAATCAGTAGGACAGCTTCCAGCACCAGCTCAGAAGACAAACTCTGGAAAACCAAATTGTTTCTTGGACAGAGCAGGCAAAGCTACCTCCTACAAACACAAGGGGACCCTGTGCTCAAAAGCAGAACTACACAGGAAGCTTGGGACAGTGCCATCTTTATTCCAGGAGCAGAGCTCAAACTTAAAAATAAAAAAAAAGGAAATACCAAAAGAAAAGGAAAGAAAATGAGCAAAAAAAACAGAAAAAAATAATTGATAATTAATGATTGATAATAGAAAACTACTATGGTGACAGTGTAGATCAAAGCACAAACTCAGACTGGGACATAATGTCCACAGAAGAAATCTCAAAGAGGGAGATAAATTGATGTCAAGCCCAGAGACTTCATGGAAATGCTCATAAGAGATTTCAAAAAGGCAATTAAGAGAGGCAGAAGAAAAAAAATGAGAAAGGAAATATGAGATATGCATGAGAGAGTCAACAGTTTGAAAAAGGAAGGAAAAAATTGTCTGAAGAAAACAACTACTTAAACAGTAGGATAAACCAAATAAAAAAAGAGGAACAAAAGATAACTGAAGAAAATCACACATTAAAAACTAGAACAGGATAAATGGAAGCCAATGACTATGTGAGACAGCAAGAATCAGTCAAACAAACTAAAAAGAATGAAAAAATACAAGAAAGTGTGAAATACTTCATTGGCAAAACAACTGATATGGAAAAGAGATTCAGAAGAGACAATTTAAGAATTATTGGTCCACCTGAAAGCCATGACCAAAAAAGAGCCTGGATAGCATCCTACAAGAGGTCATTAAGGATAACTGCCTCAATATTCTAGAAACAGAGGGGGAAATACTCACTATAAGTAAACAGTATTGAACAAATTGGAAATTGGTATAGACCTATATCTCACAGCCCATACCAAAAGAAGGTCAAAATGAATATATGATTTGGGTATAAAGGATGATACCATAAACAAATTAGGAGAACAAGGGACAATTTACCTATCGCATCTTTGGAGAAGGGAGAAATTTATGACCAAAGAAGAATAAAATAATACACTATGAAACATTATGAAACAAATAACATTTTGAAAAACAAAATTGTCATTACATTACATTTGATTATATTAACTAAAAAAGTTTTGCACAAAAAAACCCAACAGAAACAAGATTAAAAGGGAAGTATAAAGCTGGGAAAAAATCTTTGCAGACTATTTTTGATAAAGGTCTTATTTCTAAAATATATAAAGAACTATGACAAATTTATAAACATACAAGTCATTCTCCAATTGATAAATGATCAAAAGATAGCATTAGATAATTTTCAGGTGATGAAATAAAAGCCACTTATAGTTATATGAAAAAATCCTCTACCTCACAATTGATCAGAGAAATGCAAATTAAAACAACTCTGAGGTGCCACCTCACACCTCTCAGATTGGCTATGATGATAGGAAAAGATAATGATTAATGTTGGAGAGAGTGGGAGAAAATTGTGACATTAATGCGTTGTTGGTGAGTTGTGAAATGATCCAACCATTCTGGAGAGCAATCTGGAACTATGCCCAAAGGGCTATAAAACTGTGCAAACCCTTTGAACCATCAGTGCTATAACTGGGGTGTATCCCAAGGAAATCATAAAGGAGGGGAAAAAGACCTATATATGCAAAAATGTTTATAGCATCTCTTTTGTGGTAGCAAAGAATTGGAATATTCCCCATCAATTGGGGAATGGCTAAACAAGCTGTGATACATGAAGGTAATGGAATACTATTGTTCTATTTTTTTTTAAAAAAAAGATATGATTACAGAATTATAGAAAGATCTGGAAAGATTTACATGAACTGATGCAGAGGGAAATAAGCAGACCCAGAAATACATTGTACACAATAACAGCAATAATGTGCAATGATCACCTATGAAAGACTTGGTTCTTCTCAGCATCAGTGGTCCAAAGAAATCTCTTTGCACAGAATTTGGACAGACAATGCCATCTGCATACATAAAAATATCTTTTTATGGTTTTTTTATGTTTTGATTTTCTCTCTCCTATGGTTTTTCCATTTTACTCTGATTTTTCTCTTCTAACATCATTCATAAAGCAATATGTATCAAGATAAACTTATTACAATAAAAAAAGTCCAATCCAATCCAAAAAATTATCCAGCAGTCATTTATTCAGCACATTCTTTGTCTAGATCATTGTACTAATGCATGAAGTTGGGTAGACCTGAATTCAAATCTAGCCCCAGATACTTGCTACTTATGTGCTTTGGGGCAAATCATTATAATCTCTGCCTGCCTCAGTTTCTTCAATTGTAAAACGGGGCTATTAATAGCAGCTACCTCTCAGTGTTGTTGTGAGGATCAATTGAAATAATAATTGTAAAAAAGCCTGGCACATAGTAGATATTATATAAATAGTAACTTATTTTTATGGCTATTACTTGCTGGTGGGGGGAAACATAAGGAAGGAATAGGATCTCTCCATATAAAGCTATACATGATAATGAAAGGAGAAATAAGGAGTGAATGCTAACTTCTAAAAGGCTCAAGAGAGGATTCCCACAGGAGATAGCAAATTACCTGATTCTCAAGTTCCAGTTCAGATATCTCTACCTTGTGAAATACTTGATGGTTACTCAGATGGTTATCTCAAGGGTGGCTGCCAGCTTTTAAAATCTCTTGTTGGTCCTTAAACCTTTTCTAACTGTATCCCCTCTGTGCCTGACACCCACATCATCAAATCTCTATTTCTCTCAGTTTCTTTAATTGTAAAATAGAGGTAAAAATAGCATCTACCTTACAGGGATGTTAGGAGAATAAAATGAGATATTTGTGAGGATAGTGTCTGCATATAGTAGGTACTGCCTAATGCTTATTTCATGACTTTTTGGTAAATAAGATTATATAAGAATATGGGATTTTAGTAGTTTGAAATACTTATTAGAAATAAAATTGAGGAAGCACCTGAAAAAACATTATCATCAGAGAGAGACATTCAGAGACAGAGAGAGACAGACACACAGAAAGAGATAAAGAGAAAGAAAGATTTAACATTAAAGTGTTTACCTCAATGCTATTTCTAGGTGATGGCTCAGAGCTTTATAAATATAAATATATATATATATATATATATATATACATATATATGTATGCAAAGATATATGTATATGACATATATATATGTATATAGATCCAAGCATATATTATATAGATGTATACAAACATATGTGACTAGTGACTAGCATAGTGCTGGCTCCTAATACTTACTTAATAAATACTTATTGGTTAATTAATAATCTTTTTAACCTTCAATACTTCAGAAAGACATGATTTTACCACTGTTGGCAATCTTTCTACTAATGAAGCTCCTCCATGCCTTTGTATGTGATTCCCAGGAATTGGTGAAAACCTTAAACAAATAAATTTCCATTCAGACCTGATTGGCAGTCCTCTGATGATGAACCTCCTTGGACTTAGATGAAAAACATACTACTCACTGCTCAGACTCCAAGTTGGAGTTAGTTTTCTCTCTGCCAGCACAGCCTTTAAGAACTCAAAGCAATCCCGTGGCATAATAATGAAGGAATACTTTCCATGTGTAAAGGTGGAAGTTGAGTAAATCAATCAAATCACTCAACTTCATCTAAATAAAATAATAAAGTGTTTGATCAACTTAAATCAAATAATAATCATGTGTATGTTTCAGAGATAGGGGGAGACATACCAGTAGGAGCTAATGCGCTATATCTTCAGTTAACCGCAATCACCCCCAATTCTTTAGTGCTACAGTAGCCATATTTTGGAGACCCAATTTGTCAGTGGGAGTTGGAGCTGGGATAGTCACCTCAAAATATGTATTATATATGCAGATTTTATTGTCATCAATACTAAGGGGAAAAGGATGAGTTAAATTACTTGTACAACTTTCTCTATAATAAATCAATACTGTTTATATCTTAGTGATTATGGCAACCCCCAAAGATATTTCTTAATTGTATCAACACTGCTGCTGACACTTTAGAGGAAATTCTTCCTGATTGTCAGTTTGTTAGATAGCAGTATGGTCCAACCAATATCATCCAATCCTAACTACTTGGCAGTTTATAATTTACTTGAAATTATTTTGTGTCAACTACTGAAGGGCATTTTAATTTGAGCAACTCAAGCATTTTTTCACTATTTCTAAATGAAAAGGCAAGATTCCAAAGTCACAGCACTCTGTGTGTGTATGTGTTTGTGTGTATGAAATCCTTGTAAAAATTCTGTGGAGACAGCTCATGCAATTAGCTGTTGTATATTGACAGATAGATAGATAATAGAGATAGACATAGAGATAGAGATAGATAGATAAATAGATGGATATAGAGATATAGTTCTAGCAATTTGTGATAAAAGTGTCCCTCGAAAGAAAGGTGACATGATTTTCCACTATTCTGCAGAGGGGGAAGCTCACAGGTGTAGAATATTGCATATATTTTAGATTTTTTGATATACTGACATATTTTGCTGTACTCTTCTTCCTGTTTTTCTTTCCTTTAAAAATGATATGTGTTATATAGTATGGCTCTCTTAGAAGGAAGAGGGAAAAGGCTACTGGGAGAATTTTTAGTGACACAAAAACAAGATATCAATTTTAAAATTTTCTTAAAGTGTATTGATTTGAATCAATTTCTTTCAAAATAGATTTAAACTCAATTGTAAGAGATATGTTTGTTCAATGTTGTTTGAAAAATAATATTTTTATCAAGGCTCACCCAGTTAATACATTAGAATTGTACATTACAAATGTTCATGTTCTAGGCAGGATTATTTATAGGAAAGAATGCTAGATCTTAAATTAGGAGAGATTTGGGTTCAAAGAGATATTATCATCTTCACCATCTGTGTGACTCTGGGCAAGTAAGTTCATTTCACTGAATCTCAGTTTCCCTATTTGTATTTGTATTTCCATTTTGGAAACAATAATATACCTACTATGCTTATTGTGAGGACCCAGCAAAATGATGTATGTAATTTTTTAGTAATACAAATCTTAAAATGCCAAATAATGGTGAACAAATAATTGTGAACAAAAAGGGAGAGGAGGGGGAAAAGGAAAAGAATGAGATAATAGGAGCCCTAATGGGAATAATGTATTTGGAATGCACTTTAATGTTACTCATCCCTGAGTGGAATTTGTTTACAGAGAAGACCCTCTTGAATCCTATCCAAGGACTTTTAATTATTATTAAAGTTATCTAAGGCCATATTCTATGATTTCATCTTCAGAATGATTTCATAACAACAGCCCTAAGGACATCATTATAACAATTAAATACATTTTTAAAACTTTATAATGATTACTCTGTTAGAGAATTCTCCCATGAATGAGGGACTATGTACATACACAGCACATCCTAGCTGGGGTTTTCCAGTGGTCTTGGCAACTGAATTTGTTTTTGGCAAATTCACTTTCCCAGATCATTAAAATGAGGTGCTGTGTCAGTTCAAGAAGCCCAGTTACATGTAATTTCTGGTTTACACATCAACTTTTACAATACAACTGGGGAACTTTGGGGGTGCCCTCATTCAAATAGCATATTGACTTTTCAAAACACTTTCATATAATTGATCTTTATCAAGCCTTACAAATACTTGAAGATGTATAAATCAATCTCATTTATAGAAGTCAAGACCTAGAAAACATATTTGGTTTGTCCAAGATCTTAAGGCAAAACTGTTTTATTCTAATTTTGATTCTATTTTTCCCTACCAAGAAGCATGATTTCTGAATTAGAAAGAATAAAATAAAAAATGGCTGATAATAAGCACAAATGAGGCAATAAGGAGAGCACACTTTCCTACTTGTGATGAATTCATATCAATTATTCCAGATGAACTCTATACTTAGGTGATGAAAAAAGAGGAAGATGTAATTTCTCTGTCACTATCAGTACTATCTGAAAGATCTGGAAAATGGAGAGGTTATTGTATTTCAAGAAAAGGGAAAAGGTTAGAGTCTAAAAATAGAACAGAAACTGAAAAACTATAGATCCATGATGATTTTGACTAATTTCTGGCAAAATTCCAAGATCTGTATTGAAGAAAGAATGGGTGAACTAGTCAATAAACTAGCAAACATTTATTAAGTGATTGGTGATGAAAACAGTGAGACAAAAATGAAAAATTCTAGAAGGAGAAAAAAGAAGGAATTGAGAGGATGGAAAAAAAGAAACTTACATTCTCTTGATGAAGGTAACATGAATCTACATCTATATAAAATATATGCTAGAGGAATACAATGTAATTTGAAGGTTATGGTACTAGTAACTAGGAGCCATACTAATTTTTTTAAGACCTAAGCATATTTGTTGCCAGAATTGAAGGAGATAGTTATTCTAAGACAAGTACAAAGAAATGTATGTATGCCCAATTATTTATATGTTGTTTTCCTTTCTAAAATGAAATTTGTTTGAGGGCAGATTTTGTCTTATGTCTTCTTTATACAAAGAATTTAGCACAGTATTTGGCACATAATATATGTTTATGATTGGTGGATATTTGCATTGTGGGGAATGATGAATAAGGTAGTAATTTAAGTCATAGGGATCAGGGCTGGATATAGAAGTAAGCAAAATCAGAATGAGGAAGGTGTGTGTTTGTTGGGAGATGGATTTGAAGTCAGGGATTCTTCTAGCTATTTAAGACAAGCCAATAATTCTGGGCTTCTGTTTTCCCATAAGAAAAAAAAAACTTAGATTAAATTTCCTTTTCTAGTTCTTGATCTCTGCTTTTATCAACTAAAGAAGGAAATTGATTATAAAGAACTAATATGGCTCCAGCAAAAAAAAAATGGCAGGCTAACTTTCAGTATGAGTAATACTGTAAATATAAAATTTAGCTAGATTATAACAAACTTTTGATAAAATTCCATATCATTTTTTGTGGGAAAGATGGGGAGAAAGAGGTTACACAACAGTATAATGATATGGAATGACTCAATTTTTGAATACCAATTTGTATGGAGGTCTTTTTGAGCCTCCCGGGGATCTATGTTTGGCCTTGCGCCATTTGATTGTTATCACTGACTTCAATAAAGTGATAGATAGTATACTTATGAAGCTAAACTGGAAAGAATAGCTAACACCCTGTATGACAGAGTCAATCCATAAAAAGATTGGAAGGCTGGAACACTGGGCTGAGTCTAATGATGTTAAATTTAATAAGGATAAATATCTTCCCCTTGGGTTCAAAAACTGTTATCATCAATACAAGATAGGGGAGCCAAGATAAGATAATAGTTTGAAAATGATCTGGAACTTTTAATGAACTGCAGGCTCAATGTGGACCAATAACATGATATAGTGATCAAAGATAATGACACCTTGAGCTACATTAGAAGAAGCGTGGCTTCCAGGAATAAAGAGATAATAGACCCAATATATTGCACCCTGTTTGAATTATATCTGGAGTATCACATTCAGTTCTGATCATTACTGTTTAGGAAGGACATTAATAAACTTTAGAAAATCCAAAATACTTTAGAATCCCTACCAAGTGATGAAGGCAGGAGCCAGAGAGATTTAGCCCAAAGAAGAAAAGACTTGGTGTTGGGAAGGTTATAGGGAGATTAATAGTGATTACATTTATTCTTTTTGACTTTTGGGGAAGTATTAGAATCAGTTGGTAGAAGTTGTAAGGAGATCCAATTTAGACTTGATGCTGGGAAAATGTTCCAACAGTGAAAGTTTTTAAAGCAGTAATGGGTTGGTAATGGTTCATATTCCTTTGGAAGTTTCTAAGCAAACTATAGGGGCTGGAAGACTCCTTCTGTACTTGTTAAACCAGATGGCCACTGAGGATCTTTCTAGTTTGAAATCACATGATTCTGAGTGTCTTGACTAACATTTCAATATCCTTATCTGTTAGGACCACAGATATAATAGCATGTTATTTTTGCATCTATGGAGTATCTAGCTCCCCTAACCTCTATGCATATCCTTTTAAGGGAAGAGGAGAACAAACTGCATGCAAATGAAAACCAACAGGGTCTTACATAATTGTCTTAGTACAGAATTATGTATTCTGATTTTTGGAAAACATCATGTTCTTTAACGGGATTCCTCTAGACTGTGTGCTTTCAGTGGTCTTCAATGTATAGTTCCATAAAGAAGTCACCAATAGTTTAGTGGGCTATGTTAAAGATGGACAAACAGACAATGATTTGATACCCTCTGCTTTATTCAAAAATAGCCAAAAGTCCAGTGGGAACTGGCCAGTCATAATCCTTCACAGAAATAATTTGTTGTTATATATTTTAACAAATAGAGAAATTTTTATGCTATTCCAATTATATAGTTATATAAGATATATAGTATATATAGTAATATTATATAGTTATATAAGATAAATATACAAGTCAAACATTTACTTATAATAAACCATAAAGAAATTTATTTTAAAGCAATTCTTAGGTATATATATAAATTTACCATTTATTAAAGACAAAAGCTAATGTGCATACACAATGAAATGGATGTGCTTGTTTATTTTTACATAAAAAATTAAATCTTGGCAGAATATTTGATGCCTTTTATTATTGCCAAATTTTTTGTGACTCCCACATTCAATTATAATACTCCAAATAGGGTAACAACTCACAGTTTAAAAAGCTTTAGTCTAGATAGCTGCTGACTTCCATTCTAGTTCCAATTCTATGATCTTAGAATTATCTGGCTGGCTCAAGTTCATGGCTCTTACTCTTGGACTTTATATTACCATGGACAAATCACTTAATCTCTCAATAGCCTTGTCTGTTAAATGGGGATAAGAATATTCATATTCTCTACCTCTCAGGTGTTTCAGGGAAATATAAAATGGGCTATAACTATGACCTATTTGTATATATGTGTGTGTATATATATGTATACATGTGTATATATACATATATATACATATTTGTGTATGTGTGTGTATACAGAGATAGAGACAAAGAGAGACAGAGAACCAGAAATACAGAGAGACAGAGGAGAGAGAGACAGAATCAGAGAGATGGGAGAAAGAGAGACAGACAGACAGACAAAAATAGAGAGACAGAGAGAGAAAGAGAGACAGACAGACAGAAAGGGAAGAGAGAGACAGAGACAGAGAACCAGCTTTAGCTATATGAAAAAAAATATAGGTGGCTGACTATATGACATGACAGGAAAGACAGATAGCTTACCCATTGCTCTTCCCTACTTCCTAAAAATATTTTCTTCACCACCCTTCTCAAGAACTTTACTGTCTTGAGCTGAGTCTTGTAGGAACCTAGAAGTGCATCTCTTTAGCTTGAGTTGTTCCATGAGGTTGTAATTGTATGCATATCTCCTTGGTTGATAAATTTCAGAACAACACTTTTTACTTTATTTTATTAATTGGTGTTTTATCTTCCACTGAATTACATGTAGAATGGGTTCATAGTGCTTAAACACACTTGGAAAAATCTTTATAATCTGTGTTGTTTAGGTGAGTTCACCATTTTCCAGGGAAGAATGGAGGTAGAATCAAGATGGCAGAGTAAAGGCAGGAATAAGCCCAATCTCTCCCCTAAACTGCTCCAAATTCCTTTAAATGATGACTCTAAATAAATTTTAGAGCATCAGAACACCCCCAAAAGATGAACTAGAAACATTTTCCAGCTGAAAAGAATTTAGAAGATCAGCAGAAAAGATCTCTGACACCAGAGTGAGAGTCCAGCTTGCAGTCCTGGTGCAGGCCATGCCAGTGCATCCCCAGCCAGCCCCAACCCTGACCCCAGCATGACCTCTGAATCAGCAGGAATATTGGTGACTTCCAGACTTCTCAGCCTAGAGACACCAAAGAAGACCTGGAAGGGCAGCAGAAAAGCTTTGGGGAATCAGCTTGGGAGCCCAGCGCACAATCCCAGGGTAGGCCGCACCAGTGCAGCCCCAGCCTGGACTCCATCATCAGTGAGATAGGACCTCTAAATCAGTAGTAATGCTGGAGACTTCTGGATCTCTCAGTCTGGGGACACCAGGGAGGACTCGAAAAGTCAGTGCAGAAGGTCTGTGACAACTGGGTGGGAAAATGGTGTGCAGTCCCACTGCAGTTCATGCCAGCACAGCTCCAGCCTTGTGGTGTTGCTTTAGCATATTAGATCTTATAGCTACAGAGGGGCAAGGATACCCCTAAAAGCTCTAGGGCAGAAAAGAGTGCTTGTGGTCAGATTCCTAGAAGGATTTCTTGAAAACAGCTGTATAACCCCCCTGAAATTTGGAACAATGCCACCTGTGCCTTGGAAACAGAGTCCTACTTTAACAAAGAGTGAAAAGCTGAGTAATAGGCTAGGAAAATGAGCAAACAAACAAACGGTTTGAACTTTTGAAAGTTATTATGGTGACAAGGAACATCAAAACATACTCAGAAGATGATAACAAAGTCAAAGCTCCTACATCCAAAGCCTCCAAAAAAAATAAAATAAGAATTGGGCTCAGGCCATGGAACAGCTCAAAAACAACTTTGAAAATCAAGTAAGTGATAGAGGAAAAATTAGAGAAAGGGTTGAGAATAGTGCAAAAGGAACTACAAAAAGCTAATAAGAATACCTTAAAAGGCAAAATTGGCTAGTTGGGAAAGTAGTTACAAAAGCTCACTGAGGAAAATAAATCCTTAAAAAATAGAATTGAGCAAATGGAAATTACTGGTTTTATGAGAAATCAAGATATAATATAGCAAAACCAAAAAATGAAAAAATAGAAAAAATGTGACATATCTTACTGGAAAAAAACAACTGACCTAGAAAATAGATCCAGGAGAGATAATTTTAAAATTATTGGTCTACATTAAATTCATGATTAAAAAAAAAGATCCTGAATATAGTTTTCTAGGGGGCTAATTAATATCTCTTTACGTACAACATACCGATCTTTATATTCAGCCCAATTGCCTGCTTTCTATATCTATCCTATAAGCACGTGAATATCCTATAAGCCTTTGAAATTGAATATATCTCAACATATCACCAAAATCATTTTCTCTCTTCTCACACAATTTTTTAATCTCCAACAAAATTCTTTTGGTCATATAATGAAAAGCAAAGAAATAGAGTTAGTATATCTTGAAGATTAATATTGTCCCCAAATCTCAGTTATCCTTAGAACCAATGGACTAGTGAATGTCATCTAAGCCTATTTCCCAAGGTATACCCAAAACATGACTTTCTCCAGGCATGTAACCAGATCCTAATCCCATTCTCCCACTCCATTCCAAAGGAAGTCACAGAATATTGCACAATAGAAATAATATCTGGGAACCCACACCACAGTAAACTACATTAGGCCACTGAGCCTGGGACATTCATTTGGAGAATGTTTGCTAACACACCACACCCAACTGATGTGTTCCACATTCTGCTTCTGTGGAACCTCAATTGTCCTTTAAAAAATAGTCTCCTACTTCTGGAAATTATCATTAAATATCCTTCCTAAAATTCCTTTTCCCTCCCTGTCACCATTATCCACAGATCATCTTATCATATTGAAACATTCCTTATACCTGATTATTATTCCCTTTCTTATATTACTGTGGAATGTTCTTATGCTGTTTCTTTTTGTGATTTTGCCATCTCTGACATACAGAATAGGAAGTTCAGAAGTTGGAAGGAGGAATCTAGAATAGAGAGTATTTCAGCTAAGGTTCAACGGGAAGGGAACCTCAAATACTACGGAGCACAGTTTGGGTTCACCGTTTTCCACATCACAGTTAAAACTCAGGAATGTAGAATAGAAAAGGAAATCCTGTGATCTTATTGAGATGCTAAAATTTCAAAGTTAAAGAGATGATCTAATCCAACCCAATCCAAACAGAATAAGTGCCCACCACCACCCCTTAAACACACAAACATTTCCTGCAAGTGATTGGCTGGCCTTTCTTTAAAGACCTCAATTGATCAAGGATCCATAACCTCACTTTGGAAAAGCTTTAACTAGTTTGATATCTTGAATTGATAGGTCTATGATTGTATGAGACTTTAAAGTTCAAGTAGTCCAAGGTTTTCATTTTACACAAGAGAAAACTGAAATCCAGAGAGACTGTAATTTGATCAAGATCACATAGTTAATGAATGTTGGTAAGTTGAGATTTGCACAAATGTTCCATTGTCTCTCATAATAGGCAGCAAGTTTTTCTTTGTTCAAACCAAAACCTTCCTCTCCGCAAATTTTTGCCTCTTATTCTCATTTTTGTCTTCTGGAAACAAGCAGAACAAATCTACTTTCTTACAAATGATAGACTTCTGAATACCTGAAGATAACTATCAAGTCTCTCTCTAAGTATTTTCTTTCTCTAAATAAACATATTTAATTTCTTCAGCATGACATAATATGGAATGGTTTCAGGTTTCCTCATTATCCTGGTCATCTTCCTGTGAATAGCTTCCCAACTTATTAATGTTCATCTCAGAATGTGAAACAACATTATCATCATCATCCCTAATATCACCACCACCACTACCATCATCATCATAGCTAACACCTTTATAGTGACTATGTACCAGGCATAATATTAGGTGCTTTATTATTAGTAACTCATTTTGATCCTCACAAGAATCCTGGGATATTGATATTATTAGGATCGCTATTTTATAATTGAGGGAACTAAGACAAATAAATGTTAAGTGATTTTGTCCAAGGTCACACATCTAACAAGTGTTTATGGCCAGATTTGAACTCAAATCTTCATGACTTTAGGCCTGGCTCTCTATCCACTATACCACCTAACCAGAATGTCATATTCGAGATTAAATATCACATTCCAGATGTGATCTGATCATTGGACTGTTAAGCTTCTCATCCTAGTTACTGTCCTTCTATGACATAGTAAAGCTGTTTCTTTGTGATCATTGCTGCCTTTTCATTAACCATCCCTTCAAAATTGTGTCTTATGATATTTCTTGGAATCAAAGACAAATTTCCTGTCTTATAGCTTGTAGACTTTGTTCCCTTCCTTTTATTTGAAAATGTGAAAATTTGCCTTCATATTTTTTTTCATCATAGTAATGACATTTCTGACAGAAGTGAAGAGGTTTCTTTGAGAGAGGCAGCATGGATTGATAGTGGCCCAAGCTCAGGTCCACTTAGCTGAGGCCTTTCCTTTTGAGAAATGGAACATCATTTCCCCCCTTTTTTTGAACCCAATATTAGAGCTCATGTGCTGTCTGCATAACTTAAGGTAAATGCTGCCAGCATTTTTTTTGGCTTCATTTTTAACTGGTTTTCATTTAGCAACTATTTTCAAGTTTTTCTGCAACTGAACATGTTTTTAATGGAGAAAAATATTTGACAATCTTTGGCCAATTTGGCCATGGGGGTGGAGGGTGGGGTCCACACTACTGGTTGTAGTTCATTCCTTTCTCATTTAAGAAAAGAAGGATGCTGATAAACTATCCATTCTGTACTTAAGTAGAGTTGAATTTAGAGTCAAAAGATCCGAACTACAATCCTGTTATTTGGCATTTGTATGACTAAGTAAATTTACATTTTTGTGATATAGTGATCTGGAATTATATTCTCTTAAGCAAAATGGTCTCCAAGACCATCTAGAAAATCTAAACTGTTTCATTTTTAAAATGTTTTATTCCCCCCAATATGTCAGATTCTACTGTATTAATAGAAACTCATGGCTTCTCTCAAATTTTAGTCAACATCTCACCATTGAAGAAGACATTTCCTCTTCCCTCATCCCCAGCTGTTATTGTTTTCCTCTGATATTGTCTCCTTTGTACTCTGTCCAAATCTGGTTTTGTAGCTACTTTCTTATATGTTGTCTCTGTCATTAAAAAAATGTGTTCCTTGGGGGATGAAGCTAAGATGGTGGGGAAGAGACGTGACTTTATCTGAGTTCTCCCTAATGTCCCTCAGATCAATACCAAATCAAGCTTCTGAACTGATTTTGGAGTGACAGAACCCACAAATATTTGGAATGTAACAAATTTCCAGTAGAAGATATTTTGGAAGAACTTCAGAAAAGATCTGTTTCAACTGGGCACAGCCAAACATAGGAACAGCACAGAGACCCAGGGTGATGTGAGGTCCACACTAAGGAATCTATTGTGATTAATCTACAGCAGTGTTGGCTACTCTGTCCTGGTTGCAAGCCAATGGATCATCAGATTAGCTGTGAGCCATCTAACACAACTACAAAAAACAAATAGTGAACCTCTGAACCCCAGAATAACTTGGACATGCCTACTCAGTACTGGAAGTCAGCAGCACCAACCCAGCCCAGCCATTGTTGCCTGTAGAGGAAGTTTAGACAATCTCCCCTTTGCCCTAAAAGCAAACCTCAACCTTTTAAAAATGAGCAAAAAAGCAAAAAGAACTCTGACCATATATAGTTTTTTATGGAGAAAGAAAAGAACAGACCTCAAACTTTGGGGACACTAAAAGCAAATCATCTCCAGATGAAGCCCTAAAGGGTGACATGAGTTGGTTTCCATCTCACAAGGCTCTCTTGGAAGAATTAAAAAAGGACTTTAAAAGAGAGTTAGAAGAAAAATGGGGAAAGGAAATGAGATCTTTGCAAGACGGCATAGAAAAAGAAAAATAGAAATTATTAGAAGAAAACTATGACCAAATATGATTTATACCAGTAATGTGGGGCTGGTTCAATATTAGGAAAACTATTAGTATAATGAACTATATTAATAACCAAACTAACAAAAATCATATAATTATCTCAATAGATGCAGAAAAAGCATTTGACAAAAATCCAGCACCTATTCCTATTAAAAATAAGAGAAAATATAGAAATAAATGGATTTTTCCTTAAAATGATCAATAGCATATATTTGAAGTCATCAGCAAGCATCAGATGGAGATAAATGGAGATAAAAAAAATAAAGCCATATCTAATCTCCTGGAAAAATATCAAATGCTCATGCTCATGGATAGGCCAAGCTAATATGATAAAAATGACAATACTACTAAATTAATCTACTTATTCAGTACCATATCAAACTCCCAAGAAATTACTTCACAAAGCTAGAAAAAGTAATAATAAAATTTATCTGGAAGAAGAAAAACTCAGGAAGTTCAAGGGAATTAATGAAAAAATGCAAATGAAGGTGGCCTAGCTGTACCAGATCTAAAACTATATTACAAAGCAGCAATCATCCAAACCATTTGGTACTGGTTAAGAAACAGAGTAGTCAATCAATGAAATAGGTTTAGTTCACAGGACAAAATAATCAATGACTATAGTAATCTAGTGTTTGACAAACCCCAAAACCCCAGCTTTGGGAATAACAACTCACTATTTGACAAAAACTGCTGGGAAAATTGAAAATTAGTATGACAGAAACTAGGTATCACCCCATGCCTAACACAAGATCAAAATAGGTTCATGATTTAGATAGCAAGAGTGATATCATAAGCAAATTAGAAGAGCAAAGGGTAGTTTACCTCTCAGATCTGTGGAGAAGGAAGGAATCTATGGCCAAAGAAGAATTTGAGTACATTATTGAATGCAAAATAGACAATTTTGATTATAAGTTTTTGTATAAACAAAACCAACACAAACAAGATGAGAAGGAAAGCAATAAACTTGGAAAAAAATTTTTACATTCAAGTGTTCTGAAAAAGGTCTCATTTCTAAAATACATATAGAATTGATTCACATTTATAAAAATTCAAGCCATTTTCCAATTAATAGATGATCAAAGGATATGAACAGGCAATTTTCAGAAGAAATCAAAACCATTTCTAGTCATATGAAAAAGTGCTTTAAATCAAAGAAATGCAAATTAAGACAACTCTGAGTTATCATTACACACACCTCTCAGATTGGCTAAGATATAGGAAAAGATAATGGCAAGTGTTGGAAAAGATGTGGGAAAACTGGGATACTAATACATTGTTGATGGAGTTGTGAACTGATTCAACCATTTTGGAAACCAACTTGGAACTATACCCAAAGAGTACCAAAATGTGCATGCTCTTTGATCCGGCGGTGTTTGTACTAGGCTTATATCCTAAAGAGATGTTAAAGGAGGGAAAGGAACCCACATGTGCAAAAATGTTGGTGGCAGCTCTTTTTGTAGTGGCAAGAAATTGGAAATTGACTAGATGCCCATCAGTTAGACAAAGGCTGAATAAGTTATGGTATATGAATGTTATGGGATATTATTGTTCTGTAAGAAATGACTAGCAGGATGATTTCAGAGAGAACTAGAGGGATTTATATGAACTGATACTAAGTGAAATGAGCAGAACCAGGAGATTATTATACATGGCAACAACAAGATTATGTGATGATCAATTCTGATGGATGTGGCTCTTTTCAACAATGAGATGATCCAGTTCCAATGGACGTTTTTGTTGTTTGTTGGTTTTGAGATTTTTTTTTATTAAAGCTTTTTATTTGTATAACATATGTATGGGTAGTTCCCCAAAATAGATCTTTACAAAGCTTTCCAATACAAATTTTACCCCCAGTCCCCTCCCCTCCCCTAGATGGCAGGAAGTCCACTACATGTTAATAATGTTGAAATGCTTGAGAAGTTATGCAAGAAAAATCCTATCTACAAGAAAAAAAAAAGAATCAGAGAAAGGCAACACAATGCAAGCAAATGTCAACAGAGATCATGAAAATGTTACGTAGTGGTCCATAATTCATTTCCCTCTCTCTGGGTGTACATGGTTTTCTTCAATGAACAATTGGAACTGGTTTGAGACAATTCTTTGTTGCAGAGAGCCATGTCCATCAGAATTGATCATCATGTGCTGAGTGAAATGAGCAGAAGCAGGAGATCATTATACACGGCAA
>JAJPUD010010120.1:0-37326 GCA_023553655.1 Myrmecobius fasciatus
GCTCGACCTATCCAAGAGCACTTGATGTTTTTCCAATTGTTTAGATCTGACTTTATTTGTGTGGAGAGTGTTTTGTAGTTTTGCTCATATAGATCCTGACTTTCCCTTGGCAGATATATTCCCAAATATTTTATACTATCGATAGTTATTTTGAATGGAATTTCTCTTTGTATCTCTTGCTGCTGCATTTTGTTGGTGATGTATAAAAATGCTGAGGATTTATGTGGATTTATTTTGTATCCTGCAACTTTGCTAAAGTTGTGGATTAATTCTAATAGTTTTTTAGTTGATTCTCTAGGGTTCTCTAAGTAGACCATCATATCATCTGCAAAGAGTGATAATTTGGTTTCCTCATGACCTACTCTAATTCCTTTAATCTCTTTGTCTTGTCTTATTGCCAAGGCTAGCATTTCTAATACAATATTGAACAGTAATGGTGATAGTGGGCAACCTTGTTTCACCCCTGATCTTATTGGGAATGGTTCCAGTTTATCACCATTACATATGATGCTAGCTGATGGTTTTAAATAGATGCTACCGACTATTTTAAGGAAAAGTCCATTAATTCCTATACTCTCTAATGTTTTTAATAGGAATGGATGTTAGATTTTATCAAATGCTTTTTCTTCATCTATTGAGATTATCATATGTTTTTTGTTAATTTGGTTATTAATATAGTCAATTATGTTAAAAGTTTTCCTAATATTGAACCATCCCTGCATTCCTGGTATAAATCCTATTTGGTTATGGTGTATTATTCTGGGAATGAGTTTCTGTAATCTCTTTGCTAATATTTTATTTAAGATTTTTGCATCAATATTCATTAAGGATATTGGTCTATAATTTTCTTTCTGTGTTTTTGTTTTACCTGGTTTAGGTATCAGTACCATGTCTGTAGTACCATGTCTGTATCATAAAAGGAATTTGGTAGGAGTCCTTCATTCCCTATTTTTTTGAATAGTTTATATAATATTGGAGTTAATTGTTCTTTAAATGTTTGGTAGAATTCACATGTAAATCCATCTGGTCCTGGGGATTTTTTCTTAGGGAGTTGATTAATGACTTGTTCTATTTCTTTTTCTAAAATGGGACTTCTGGGGGTGGAGCCATGGTGGTGGAGATCAGACAGGAGTCTCTGTAACCTCCTCTAACCTTCCCTCAAACCAACAACATATGAAGCCTCTAGACTGATTTTGAAGCAAAAAAATCCACAATATTATATGAATTATATGTGTTAAATCATACAAAACATTTCCATATTGGTAATATAGGGAAAAGAAAAACAGTTAATGAATGAATGAAAGGAAATGTAAAAAACAAAATTTATTTCAATTTTACTCAGAGTTCATTAATCATCTCTAGAGGAGTAGTTACTTCCCTTCACCCCCTTCTTGAGTCCTTTGGAATTATCTTAGCTCATTGTATTGTTCAGAAAAGCCAAGTCTTCCCCAGCTGATCATCATTTTAACATTACTATTACTATGCACATGTTCTTTCCATATTGTTGTTGTTTTCTAAAACTACCTCCCTCGTTACTTCTTGTACCACAATAATATATAGCTGCAGTCATTTGACATGAGTTGTTCAGCTACTCCCAAATTGCTGAGCATCTCCTTAATATCTAATTCTTTGCAACCACAAAGAGCTCTTGTACGTGTGTGTGTATGTATGTTTGTGATGAGGCAATTGAGGTTAAGTGACTTGCCTAGGGAATTAGGGCATGTTAGGAACTGTTAAGTGTCTGAGGCTGAACTTGAATGCAGGTCCTCTTGACTCCAGCAGTGTTGTTCTATCCATTGAATCATCTAGCTGCACCTGTTATATTTTTTGTCTAAGAAAGTACTTTTCTTTTTTCTTTTATCCAGTATTAGTATTTCTGGGTCAGAGAGTCACAGTTTTATAGTCCTTTGGGTGTGGTCACAAATTTTTCCAGAGAATGATCAGACCAATTCATAATTCAGCAAGTTTATGTGTCTCTATTTTTCCTTATCCCCTGCTGCATCTATCATTTCTAATAGGTGTGAGGTGATACCTCAAAGATAATTTATTTTGCCTTTACCTAATCTTTAGTGACAGAGCATTTTTTAAAATATGACTGCATTATTTTTGTTTTTTGTTTTGTTTTCTGAAAACTGTCTGCTCATATCCTTTAACAACTTATCAAATGGGGAATGGCTCTTAAATTCCTTATATATTTGAGAAATGGGGCCTTTATTAGAGAAAATTATAATTTTTGTTGATATTAATTAATCATTTTTGTTACCTCTTATCAAAATGATGGTTCCCTGGCTATCTCTTTTAATGCCTATTTTTGCTTTTTGACTTGTATGAGATGATAACTCCATCTGACTTGGTTTCTTTTACTTTAGCTAATGCCTAATAAATGCTGTTCAAGCCAATTTTTTTTACTGTGTATTTCTTTTTCTCCCAAGTATTTCTCTTATAAACAGCATATTGTTAGATTTTAGTTTTTAACCCGTTCTACTATTATTTTATTTTTATCATTTTCATGGGTGTGCTTACCCTGTTTACACATATTTATGACTGCAAATTTTGTATTTCCCTCTTTCATTTTTTTCTTTTTTGGTGCTCTTTCTTTATGCTGTCTATCCTCAAAAGTCTATTTTGCTTCTGACCACTGCCTCCTTAATCTATCTTTATTTTTACCATCCTCTCTACTTCTATCTTTCTCTTATCTTCTTTCCTTCCTTTTCTCCTGTTGTTAAGATAAACCTCTATATCTGAGTGTGTTTGTGTGTACATAAATACATATCTATCTATTTTTTATCTTTGAACTAATTCTAAATGAAAGTGAAATTTAAACATTGCTTACCACTCCTTCATGTTCTCCTCAGCTCTAAAAGTTCTTTTGCCTCTCTTTTTGGAAATCATCCCAACATAATTAGGTCATACTCATGTCCTCTGTCTACAAAGACTCCTTTTACTTGCCCCAATAACAATAAAGTTATTAGGGCTTACATGTATCATCTTCCCATATGGGAATATAAATAGTTTAATTTGATTGAATCCTTTATGATTACTCTTTCATATTTGTTCTGTTTTAGCTTATATTGAATCTTGTTTTTGAATATAACATTTTCTATTCACTTTGATCTTTTCATCAGGAATTCTGAAATGCCTTCTATTTCATCAAATCTCTGAAGATTATATTTATTTTTGCTGGTTATAAAATTACTTCACTTTCTATCATATTACATCTTAAAACTTCTGTTTCTTTGATATTCTGGCTACTAAATCTAATGTAATTCTGATTTTGGGCTTCACAATATTTTAACTGGCTTTTTTTTAGCTAGTTGCACAATTTTCTTGTTAACATTGGAGTTCTGGAATTTGACTAAATTATCTTTGGGAGTTTTCATTTTAGGGTCTATTTTAGAAGGTAATTGATGAATTCTTTCAGTTACTATTTTACCCTCAGAAACTGTAACCCAGTCAATTTTCCTTTGTAATCTCTGGAAATATGTTGTCTAGGGTATTTCTTTGATCTTGGTTGTTGGGTGTTCCAATACTTAAGGTATCTCTCCCTAGTCTATTTTTTCTAAGATAGCTGCTTTTCTGATAATGTATAGCACATCCCCCCCATTTATTCTTCAATTCTATTCTTTTAAAATTATATTTATTTTTATTTGTTTGTTTAATTCTAAATTTTATTTATTTGTTTGACTATTTATTTGTAATTGGAGAAAAATGATTTGCCTAGGCTATCAAGCTAGGAAGTGTAACAGTGGATTTTAACTCAAGTCCTCCTCACTCCAGGGTTGGTGCTCTATCCCCTGCAACAACTAGCTGGTCCCTACTTACTTTGTTTTATTTTTTATTTATTTATTTTTTGTATTCTAGATTCATTATCTTCTATTTTCCCAATTCTTATTTTTAAATAATTTTTTTTCAGTGAGCTTTTATACTTCTTTCCATTTTGCCTATTCACTTATTTTATTCAGTGAATTTCTGTTCCCTGTTTGCCATTATGCTAACTTTGCTTAAGTGCTTTTTTTCTGCTGTATTTTTGTATATATTTTATCACTCTGTTAATTCTATTCAAATTTTTTTTGCATCACTCTCATTGTTTTTATTATTTTTTTTTCCTTTACCACTCTTCTCTTTTTATTTTACACAAGATACTCTCTAATCTTTACTGATTGAACAAAATCTGAAAAAGTATGAAGCAAATTTACATACAGTGAGAGATATCTATTAAGCTTTAGGTCATCCAATCCAGAGACTACTGGGTTCAGAATCAAAGAAGCATTCACAAAGTTATTTTTTTCCTGCCTTTTATATTTCTACTCCACATTGTCAACTATTTACTCTGATAAAGATATTTATCTTTAGACATCTAGTCTGATTATTATTAAAATTCTAAATTATTGATATTTATAATTAGACTTTTTTACTCATAAAATATTGACTATTGACTTTAACATGCAAATGTATAGGGACTATGAAAGAATCTAAGTTGTATTTCTATTTATTATTTCCATTTATTTTACAGAAATAGAATTTAGCATGATTTTCTTAGTCTATACCTTTTGAGTATTTGGGATCAAATAAGAGTATAAATAACTCAATACAACCTAACACCACTACAAAATCAGATAAAGTCATGTGCCTCATAGCATCAAACAATTAAATTTCAGGAGACTAGGATTTGATATGAGGATCTGAGAATCACTTCCATTCAAGGGATATTTGACTCACTAGAAATTCAAGACATCATACAAAACATAGTCATTTGCGTACATTTAAATAAACAGAAAGGACAATGCCCTACTGTTTTTAAAATCTTCAAATCGGATAATTAGAAATTACTTCCAATGGGGCAGCTAGGTGGCACAGTGGATAGAGCACCAGCCCTGAAGTCAGGAGAACCTGAGTTCAAATCTGGTCTCAGACACTTAACATTTCCTAGCTGTGTGACCCTGAGCAAGTCACTTAACCCCAATTGCCTCAGCAAAAAGCAAAAAAAGAAAAATTATTTCCAACACATTCCACTGAATTTTATAGTTATTTAGCAAAAGTTTTCAAGATATCCCCAATGAGTAGACAGCCAGCCTTTGGATGAAACATTTTTATAAGGGAGAATCTAATACTTCTTCATACCATTCTATATTTTTAGAAAAATAAAGAAAATAAAATTCCAAAATTTTAGAAAATTTTCCTTACATGAAAGAAAAATCTGCTTCTCACCAACTTCTTCCCTTTATCCTTCCTCTGTCTTCTAGCTCTAAAAAAAGTCCAATCTCTTGTTCACCAAAATTCTGTTAAATCTTTTAATGGCTATCATGTCCTCTTTGTATCGTTCCACGGGTTAATTTCAGAATATCCAAGGATTTTTAGCATGAGGATCCTAGTAATATCCTGTTTGTTCTCTACAGAATAATTTCTAGTCCCATGTAAACTATGATGCTCAGAGTGAAAACAATGACCCATCCATGCTCTGACCAGGGAAAGTTACAACAAACCAAACAACTATCTTATTTGTGACTCTTTTATTTTTAACGCAAATATATTTGGATTTTCTCAAATGTGTAAAAGTGAGGAATCTGTGATCTTAGTAAAAAACTACATAGTTGACTGAAACACATAAAAATCATATGTTTTTCCCAGGATCTAACACCCAATAAGTTTCAAATCGTTATCTTATTAATTCAAATTCATGTTATGGTACCTGAAAATACCTTGATCTTTCTTTTTTAGCATAATATATATTTTAGACAAGCTTCAAAAATGTTGCCTTTATAGGTTTGATCATTGAACCTTTCTGCATTTACTCCTACTTAATTTCACCTCATTTGATTTTTTTTTCATCATTAGCATCTGAGGATCATCATGTAAAATCTCTTTAATTCATAGCATTCGAAAACCTAATAAACATATAATCTAATCTTGCATCTAAGTCTGTGAGAACAAAAGTTGAGCAACACATGAATAGAGATTTTCCTCCAAATTGATTCATTAATGGCTACATTGTAACTCTACTCATTCAATGAGTTCGGAATCCAACTCTGTGTGACTGCCAGTATCACACCACTCCAAGTTGTTTATTAGACTATTATAACAAACTGACAGGAATCTAGGAAAAATTAAAGCCTGACCTGATGTAGTATTGATGAAGCCATTGTTGATCACTCGTGAGTCACTTCTTTTTGAAGTTAGTCAGTATTTTTTTAAAGATCTGAATTGTTGCTCAATATAAATATCTTTTAAAAACTTTTCTTCTTTACCAAAATTTCTGTTTTACTTTAGATTTTAATTCTCTTCATTTCTTTGTTAACTTCTTTGGTAAACTTTTATAAGATAAAATTTCTACATTCTCTACAATTCTCAGATTCCTCAGTCATCAATTAGATAAGGGGACAAAATAATATTGTTCCTCAATATTCTAGATTTTATATGATCCCAATCATAAAAACAATTCATTTTTGATTGAACATTTGTTTTAAGAAAGGTTTGTAATTCAATGTAAAGAGATTCCTCTTCAGACACAGGGAGGATTACATGATCACCAAGGTATCAATCAACACAAATTCATGTGTGGATTTGTATGAGACAAAGATATCATAAAAGAGAAAAGTACTGGACTATGATAGGGCAGCTTAATTTTCTCTTTAGTCATATCAGATATCCATATTGTTTCCTGACTATTTTCAAAGCATGCCACTTACATTCATGTCACATTTTTCATTTGATTTATGATTTCTTTAATGCTTCCCAGATTATTATGTCACTTAATTTTGTTACCACTTACAAACTATGTCACTGCAAATACTTACTCAAGTTCTTCTAACTCACTTTTAGATATTGTCTCTCTCCATTAGAATGTTAAGCTCCTTCAAATCAGGAACTATGTCACTTACCTTGGATTTTTTCCAATGTTTGTCATAAAGTTTCACACATGGTGAGCACTTAATAAATATTTAAATATTTCTGACATACACACACACACACACACACACACACATATATATATATATATTTCTGATATGTGTAGTCTTTTTTAAAGCAGGGACAAAACTGAACTCATAAATTTATATAAGATTAACTTGTAGACTAATTGACTAACCAATAGTGTCTATCATGAGATACTTAGAAGGCAAAGTCAAGTCTTCACTTCTTGTATATTTGTATATATTTGATTACCTTAAGCTTCTAAAAAACAAAATTGGTTTTGCTGTTATATTAGGTTCTTTAAAATTGTAATATGTCAAGAAATATGAATAATATTCACAGCATTTCTCAAGGTCCTTACCACTATAGGCAAGGCAAATATTGCTTTCAGGACTTGTATGTATGTCAAGTAATAAACTGAGTCCTTTGAGAATGACAAGGATGTGGAATCTATTGTTTTTGTTTGTTTGTTTGTTTTCAGCACCATGCCGGAAATTTTGCAAAATTTTCTGTTTTATTAGCAAAATTGATTTTGTTCTTAAAGGTTAACAAATTAAAGACTTGACTTTGCCTTCTAAGCATTTCATAAGAGATACTATTTATTGGTAAGTCAATTAGTCTACTTTACAAGATAACCTATATAAATTTATAGGTTAAGTTTTGCCCCTGATTTGAAAAATATTACACATATCAGAAATATACCTCAGTTGCTAAATGTTCAATCCCTTAGTTATGATGAAGGAAAATTTAAATTATAAATAGCAATTTTTATAAAACCTTATTTTTTCCTGTCTGGCCCATAAAAAAGCAAAGCTTAGCAATAAATGTTTGTAGCATCCTTAAATTTTCAATAGCACCATTTTATTAAGATTACTATGACAAAAATTTAGTTCATATGTCAGAATTTAGCTGATTTAGAAAAGAAGAGTCCACTATTATAATCCTTGTTACTCATAGTAGAGGAGACTGTAGTTACAATGAAACAGCAATCATCAAGGATGGAGTCAAAGACACTATCCCCAACACTTCCTGACTAAAGCCTAAATCAGATCAAAATGCTTCTTGAAATAATTGAGATATATTAAATAAAATTAAACCTAGATGATATTAATGTGTGATGTTGTAAGCCAATATAAGCCAAAAGATATGTTTATATGAAGTTTAATGGCTCCTGTATCTGTTTGAGTTTGATACCACTGATTTAGCATAACCCTTCATTTTTAAACAGAGAAACTTAGACACAGAGGTTAAATGCTTTTCCATGCTCATACATTTCCAAATTCCGGAGGAGGTTGCAAGCCCATGGTTTCTAATTTAAAATTTACTATTTATCCACCTACATATATTCTCCACAGGTTAATTGCACTTTTTTTACAAGTCTAGTATAAAAGAAAAGAGAACAGAATGATAGAATACATAAAGAATTATAATTCAAGCCATGTAAAGTCACCTGCTTCACTTTCCTCTCTAGAGCCCTCTGAATCTGATGGCAAAATACAGATGAAGACAACTGGAGATGGCCTTGAGTGAAATGGGAGACCTGGGCCTTTTTAAGACCAAATCTTCAACAGATCTCACTTTGCTGAGGCAGCAGCCATTCAGCTATTAAAACTAAGTAGCAATGGAAGAAAAGAATCTCCTCTTTCAACTAAACCTACCCCTAACTGATACACACTAGCTGTGATCCTTGGAAACTCACTCAACCTTTTACTTCTTTAAGGAATCTTAAATATTATATTTTGTACATAAGCTCTGTTTTTACTCTTTGGAAGCTTCCTACACCAGTGCAAACCTAAGTCTGGTCCAAAGAGGGGGAAATTTTGCTATGTGTATATATTTTTATAACTAAATGTGTGTATATTCACATGTGCACAAATATATGTATATGTGTATTTATGTTTACACACATATGTGCAGGTATGTATATGCACACACATTTATATACATATATGTGATATATATATATATATATATATATATAAATATATATTAGATGATAGATAGCAGAAGTATTAGCTTTTCAAAGTAAGAAATCACAAACAAGAGAAATAAATCACAAACCCCTCTAGTTTTTTATATACCTGTAAGTATCAAAAGTATATATTTCAAAATCTGAGAAAATACTTTTAGTTTAAAGGAAAAAACAAGTTATTATTAAGAACTTATGTGTCATAAAATATTCTATGCCTTGGGAGGGCACATTTTTATTTGTTTGCTTGTTTGTTTTGTTTTATTTTTAAAAGTCTGTCTCCTCAAGGAGCTAACATTCTTATCACAGAAGACAACAAATATTAAAGAAAGTCAGGCAATAAATAATTTTTAAGCACCTAATGTATACCATTTACTATGCTAATAACTAGAGAAAAGTGATGAGTGAATGGAGTTTTATTTTTAGGAGAGAATGAGGAACTGAGTAACAAAAGAATGAAATGGTTTAGAGATATTTGAACTGAAACATGGCCTGATGTCAATCTATTAATCATTTATTAAATGCCTACTGTGTGCTAAACAAAGGGTATACAAAAAGAAACAAAAGACAGTCTCTGTCCTCAAAGGAAATTGGGCCAGATAGAGAAAAAAGTGATCTAGTTTCCAAATGGTTAGTAATCAATCAATAGAGTTAGGTACTAAAGAAAAAGCTTCAGAGATGACTGGGACAGGAAGAGCCATAAGGAATTAAAAATGTCATGTTCAATATATATGATTTTCATTCAAATAAGAATATAGTACAGGGGCTTAATGAAATGTTTTCATAGATTGACTGGATAGAAGGTAAAGATAAAATAAATTCCTAATATATGAGAAAATCTCAATAATTTAAATTCCCCCATAATTTCATTCAGGAAGGGCTACTTTTTCATCTATATAAAAATATGTTGATGATGAAATGCATTTATCTTTATATACATGCAGATATATAGATATACAAAGACATGTATGTATCTAGATAAATATGGATAATAGGCTTAGACTTAGATATGGAGAAATAATAGATGATAGTGATAAATAAATAGAAATATTTTTAATTAAAACATCCTGAGCATGGTAGTTTATGTTTCTAATTCCAACTATCAGAGAGACTAGGTCAGATGGATCTCCTGAGTCCCAGAGTTCAGAGTTATAGTGTACTAAGTTGATCAGATGCTCCTCTTGAATTACCTTAATATAATGAGATTGAGAGCAGGAAGCCACAAAGTTTTCTAAGGAGAGCTAAATTAGCCCAAATCAGAAGTGGAGCAGATCAACGTTCACATGCCAGAGTGGATTCATGATCATTAGTAGTCCTATTGTATTTGTACCCCGTGTAAGCTAGCTAGATCTAATCTTTAATATAAATATATAGCATGTTATTTATAAATATATATATATATCTGTACATATATATATAAACATCATGTACAAATAAACAAACCTATATATGTATATATACATAATATATATCCCACACATATTGTTATAAAATTACAACATAGAACAAGTCTAATTACAAAGTGATTAGCTAGAAATCTAGTTAGATTTAGTTAGAAAATGATTAAATGGATGACTAGAAGTTATGACAAATGTGAATGGTCTCACAAGACTGCATTTTTTTCAATATTAGTTTAACATATTATCGAGGCTAAAGAATCACAGACCCAAATGATATCAGAACCCAGCCCCAGATAATGCTGTTTATTTTGTGCAAGTCTTTTGATATCCTTGCTTCTGTCAGTCACTTATTCTCAAAAAGTCATCCTCCAGTTGTGGCATGTGGAGTACCACACGCATTTCCACAACCATTTCCCATAATTAAAATCAGATGTGACATGCCATTAATTTTGCCTTTAGGGAAACTTCGATATGTTTCATCAAATGACCAATAACATGCTTTATGCCAGAATGCCAAACAAAAAGAAAAAAATAAAATAAAATAATTTGGTTGACTGTAACCAGTTGTTATTCACGAGATCTGACCAGCCTAATAAAACTGTGTTAAGGTCATATTTTCATAAAGGATTCATTTTATTGATGTTACATTGCTAGGTTCTTACTGTACTAGTAATCAAATTTTACTGTATTCTTCTGCACATTATCTCTAAGGCAATACATGTGAAACTGGTTAAACTTCCTTATCCAAAGATGGCTCATGGCCATTTTTCACAGCTGTAATGTGGTGAGTCCCATAGCATGCCACTTGATACAGTTCTGGAGGATATAGCATTCCATAAACACCATGTCAACTATTGAAAAGTAGCATTGGATTTCATGAACTGAACTGGCAATGTCCTCCTCAACTGTTATGTGAAGATGGATATTACCAGTCACGTTTAAGGCACAAATTTCATTGGCAAGCCATTTAATAGAATGAAGTTGGCTAAGCTCAGAAGAACGTTAGCTTAAAAATTCAGAAGTTCAGAATTCCTACCCCAAAACATCATTTGTTCTAGAATTCATATCATACCTAGAACACCCTTACCATGGTTATGCCACCATTGTCCCAATTTGTAAATATTAAATATATATGTTTTAAAAATCAACTAGGCTTGATCAATTTGCACAGAACTGATTTTTATCCAATACTCCCTAGGGAATCTAGGAAGTATAGGGACTTTGTGTTGGGAAGCACTGAGTTCAAATCTTGTCTTTGACACTTATTATTTACGGGATCCTCACCAAGTGACTTGCCCTATCTTAGCTTCATTTAAGATCATTGTGAATCTAAAATGTCTAATATTATGAAGTTCAAATAAAATGACGTAAAATGCTTTTAAAACTTTCAACAATATGTACTTATTATTAGGGGTACATATAACATATGCAGTTTATAATGAGTACATCATGAGTCAATCAATGTTTCAACAAACATTTATTAAATGTCACTATGTATCAGATGCTGAGAATACAAGGACAAAAGTTAGGAGGGAGAGAGGAAAGGAGGGAGAAAGAGACAGACAGACAGATAGAGACACAGAGAGAGAAAGACATAGAAAAATGGAGACAGAGAGAGAGAGAAAAACAGAAAAAAGAGAGAGAGAAAGAGAGAGAGAGAATAATTAATATAATATAGATAGAAATAGGGAAATAGGGACAGCTAAGAGGCAAAGTGTGAATAGAGTGCCAGCCTGAACTTAAAAAGACTCATCTTCCGGAGTTGAAATATGACCTCATATGCTTATTAATTGTGTGAACCTGGGCAAGTTAATTAATCCTATTTGTTTTAGTTCTCTCCCTTATAAAATGACTTGGAGAAGGAATAACAAACCACTTCAGTGTCTTTGCAAAGAAACCTCTAAATGAAGTCACAAAGAGTCCAACACTACTGAAGAACTATTGAAAAAAAATACAATATCTAACCATATCTATTTTATATGCTCATTAATAATAGACATAAACATATTTCATATGTCTATAGGTATAACTTCTAATATATAAAAGTATTACTAGCTACTGGGAAAACAGAAAACGTTTCATATTGATGGTGTCACTTGAGTTGAATCTTGAAGGCAACTAGGGATGGTAAGACACAGAAGTAGGGGTAGTGGAAAATCCTAAAATCTCTTTAAAAGTTTTTTGAGAGGGGCTGTTAGGTAGTGCATTGGATAGAGCACCAGCCCTGGAGTCAGGAGGACCTGAGTTCAAATCTGGTCTCAGACACTTAACACATCCTATCTATGTGACACTAAGTCAATTAACCCCAATTGCATCAGGGGAAAAAAAGTAGAAAAGTTTTGTGAGATCATATTCTTTGTTTATTTTATATTTACCAAAGAAATAGCTATCTATGATCTACCTAAAATTAATTGAGATATCTGATATAATGTTCATTTATGATATTCATTTTACAGTTAGTTATCTTTTCTCTAAATTTCAGAAAAATAAACACTAACTATTGGCCTAGATGTTAACAATGAATCACTCCTTTCCATTAATAAACTTGCATTACACTAAGGAGTTGTGGCATATATTTGAAGAGATGAATTCAAAATAATTTGAGGAATAAGAAAGCATAAATGCTTTGACAAATCAGAACAGACTTCCAGCAAGACCCAATACTTATCTGAAAGAAAATAGTGATTCTAAGAAGGAGAAGTAAGAAAGGAATATCTGAAGGCATGATATGGGAGATCAAATTTCAATTTCCTAAAACAGTCCAATAAGTTAGTTTGAGGGGAATATACAACATGTAAGGGGACATAACAGTAAATAAATGAAAAGGTATTCAGAAGTCAGATTTTATAGGCCTTTAAATGCCAGTCAAGGTTTATGTTTTATCCTAATAGCAATATGTAACTATAATAGTTTATTTGGTTTTATTTTCCTTTTTTCTTAAATGAAGGGATGAATTAAAATAATTTTAAAGTCCTTTTTTAAGTTAAAGTTGTATGACCTATGAGAATCTCCACAATTCTTTATGAATTCTCAAAATCCAGATAGCATATTGATAAAGGCAGTGAATTTGCAAAGCATTCTGTATTAAGCATAAATTTACATAAACATAAATTCAAAATTCTAATAATATTAATAGCCAAAATTGTATTAGAAGATGTCTTTAATTTTCTTAAGATAATACCATTCTTCTGAATTGTCACCAGATGACCCACATTTTTATACTAGAACAACTAAATTCTTAAGATATTTATAATGTAAAATACCAGAAGTTTAAAGGCATTTATAATAGAAAACATAATTTAGAATCAGAATATTTAAATCCAAAACTGAATTCTGGTTTTTAATATTTTCCATGATATTATGAAAAATACCTCAGCTCTTAGACTGTCCTTATCTATTACTTGATAATAATAGCACCTACCTTACAACACAGACACACACACACACACATGCATGCACATACACACTGGAAATGTCTGTATAATGAGATATGATTCATTCACTAAGATGCAGGGTCATTGAATGGCTTGTCCAACGAATTTCAAAACACAAGCCTGATTATATAAAAGGTATATGTGACAGCAAAACTTTCCTAAAATAAAGTCTTCATATGAATGGTGGGGATAGGGACAAAGACTAGGCCTGTGATTTCATTGATATAAAACATTCTTAAAAAAAAAAAAAAAAACTCCCCAAAGTATTGCAGATTGTCAATTCCCCTGAAAATTATAGTCTTAAAGAATTGCCTAGAGCACTAAGAGGTTAAATGGCTTTCTTTCAGTTAGTAAAGGGACATCTAGTAAGTATTGTATACATGTCATTGTGCTAAATTTTAGGAATACAAAAGTTAGTCTTTGCTTTCAAGAAGTTCACATTTTAATGGATAACATAATATATAAATATCTATCTGCATATATGTTATTTTGGAGATAGTCTTAGAGGGAAAATATTAACATTAAGGAGGATTAGACAAGATTTCCATTAAAAGATATTTTAGTGAATATGTTAGTCAAATATCCATTAACCACATACTGTAAGATAGTTGTTAGGCTAAGCACCTGGATTCAAAGGAAGCAAAAGGTAATCGTTGGCCTCAAGGAGCTCCCAATTTAATAGGGAAGAAAAAAAGTAAACAAATAGGTACAAATGAACTATATAAAGGAAAAAGTAGGAAATCATTAAGCAAGGAAGGCACTAGATTTAAGAGAGATAAAGGCCTCCTGAAAAAGACAGGATTTTATTTGAGTTTTGAAGAAAGCCAAGAGGCAGAGATGAGGAGGAAGAACACTCCAGGCATGCCAGATAGCAAGAAAAAAAAATCCCTGGAGCTGAGATGGAGTATGTTGTTCCTGGAATAACATCAAGGCCAGTGTCACATTAGCAAAAATATATGGTGAAGAATGGGTTAAAAAAAAAAAAACAACTAGAAAGGTTGTGAGAGTGTTTGGTGGTATGAGGGAACTAGATTATGAATGAATAGCTTTGCTCACCAAACAGAAGATTTTGTTATCTTAGTGGTGACAAAAAGTACTTAGTAGAGTTTAATGAGAAGTGGAGGGGAGGAGTGTTATGATTAAACCTGCATTTTAGGAAAAATCACTATGGCAGCTGAATGAAAGAGAAAGGAGAATTGGCAAAGACCTGAAGCAGGTGACCCAATCAGTAAGCTAATACAGTAGTCCAAGCATGAATTGTTTTCAGCTTCAGAGAAAAAAGGAGATCCATTCAAGAACTATTGCAAAGTTGAAATTAACAGGCCTGTTGCAAAACAATTGAATATGGAGATGGATGAGAGATAGATAATGAGTAGTCAAGGATTACACCTAAGGTAAGAGCCTGATGGGGAAGATGCTATTGCTCTTAATAGTAATAGGAAAGTTAGAAAGGTGAGAGGGTTTAGATGGAAAGATAATAAAGTTTTTTTGGAAAAATTGAATTTAAAAAGTTTACTGGGCATCTAGTTTTAAATATCCAAGATTTTATTCAGAACTTGAAAAACTGAGGAAGGCAAGAGACAGAGATGAGAAAAAGAATTTCAGGCATGGAAGATAGCTAATGAAAATAACTATGGTAAAGAGATTAAATGCCATGCTTATGAAACAGCAAGCATGCTAGTGTCAATGAATTCAAAGCAAGAAAACTGGACAAGTAAAAAGGACTAGGTTACAATATTATTTAAAAGCAAGAAAATGTTATGGTGGAACCTAAAGACTCTAGGAAGATACTGGAGCTTATTGACATGGTAAGACCTGCACTTTAAGAAAAGCAATTTGGCTGCTGGGTAGAGAGTGGTTAAGGGGAGGAAATACCTAAAGATGTCCAATAGAAAGGTTATTCTAATATTCCAGGTGTGAAATAATGAGAGGTTCACCAAGGAGGTGGCAGCATCAAAGGAAAGAAGAGATACTAGAGAAATATGATAAAGGTAGAATCAAAATAATAATAGCAGTTTGAATAAGGAGAAGGAAAGGGTAGTAAAGAATAAAGACTTGAGGAGATATGCAGTATAGAAGCTAGGGCTGTTAGGAAGATAATGAGTGTAAAAAATGGAATAAAGATTTGGGATGAGAGAGACAGACCCAAGATGGTGGAAATAGTTCTTCTTGATTTCCTTCAGCATCAACACCATATCAATTTTCTGAATGGATCTTGGAGAGAGAAAACCCACAAATATTTGGAATGTAATAAATTTCCAGCAAAAGAAATCTTGAAAATACTTCAGAAAAGGTCTCCCTTAATTAGGCAAAAGGAACAGGCACAGAGCAGGAAGACTAGGGCAAAGATACTCTCCATGCAGCGAATCTAGTGGAAGCATTTAACCAAAATACAACAGCATTGGCTACTGTCCTTGTTAAGAAACCAATGAATCAGCATATTAACTAACACAACTACAGAAATAGTGAACCCTTGAAAAACAGCATAAGAGCAAGACTAGGCCATGTGCACCCAGCATGGGAAGGAAGCTGGCAGCACTGATACCAAGGTAACATGAAGAAACTTGGAGCAATCTCCCTTTTGCCCCAAGAGCAGACTTCAACCATTAAAAATGAGCTCTGATTATAATTAGCTATTATGGAGACAAGGCAGAACAGACCTCAATCCCTAAGGATATCCAAGGGAAAATATATCCAGATGAAGTGTCAAAGGGTGATATGAGTTGGTCTCCAGCTCAAAAAGCTGTCTTGGAAGAATTCAAAAAAGGAGCTTAAAAGAGAGTTTGAAGAAAAATGTGGAAAGGAAATGAGAGCTTTGTAAAAGGAAGCACAAAAATTATCTGCAGAAAACAACTCCTTTAAAATACAGTTGGTTAAATGCAAAAAAAAGACATACTGAAGAAAACAAGTTCTTTAAAATATATTTGTTGAAATGGAAAAAGAAAATAATTCCTTAAAAATAGAATTGATGAGGTGGAAGAAAAAAATTCAACGAACAAAACAACTCATGCAAAAGTTCACTTGGATAAATGCAAAAGAAGGTAAAAAAGGCTAATTTAAGAAAATAATTCCCTAAAAATTAGACTTAAAATTGAAGTAAATGATCCAATGAGATAAGAAAAATCATTCAAGAAAACGCAAAAAATAAGAAAATGGAAAATACATTAGAAAAAGTAACTGACCTGGAAAATAGATGCAGGAGAGACAATCTAAGAATTATTGGACTACCCAAATACCATGATGAAAAAAAAAAGTCTAGGCAACATCTTTCAAGATATCATGAAGGAAAATTTCCCTGATATGCTAAAGCCAGAGGATAAAATAGCTATTGAAAAAATCCATTGCTCACCTCCAGAAAGAGAGCCCCAAATGAAAACTCCAGATAATACCATAGTAAAATTTCAAGAAAAAAAGAAAAAAAAAACACTGCAAGGAGCCAAAAAGAAATAATTCAAACATTAAGGAGCCACAATAAGGATTACCTAGGACCTGGTAGCATTCACTTTAAAGGATTGAAGGGCCTGAAATATGATATTTTGGGGGACAAAGGAGGTAGGACTGCAGGCAAGAATCAACTCCCCAGCAAAACTAAACATTATTTTTCAGGGGAAAACATGGACATGCAATGAAATCAGGGATTTTCAAATATTTTTAATGAAAAGATCAAAGCTGAAGAAAAAACCTGATTTTCAAATGCCAAACTCAAGAGAAGAAAGCATAAGAAGGTAAAAAGGAAAGAAAAAACTATATTTTAAAGGTTAAAATATTTGCATCAATACATGGGAAGATGATACCTGGAACTCTTGAGAACAGTATCTTTTTTAGGTGTATACTTAGAGTGTGTAGGCATAATTTGACTTTATTGGTTATATTAAAAAAAAGAAACTAGGAGTGGGAAAGGAATTGTATTGGAAGAAGAAAGGGGAGGTAAAATAGGGTAAACTACATCACATGAAGAGGCAAAAAAATTCCTGAGGGAAAGAAAGGAGTAGGGTGAGTATTGTTTGATCCTTGATCTTATCAGATTTGGCTCAAAGATGGAATATCATAGATATATAAATCTTGTCCAATTCTATAGAGAAGTAAGATAGGAAAGGGAAGGGGGGGCTAATAGAAGGGAGAACAGAAGAGGAAAAGGGAAAAGATAAGAAAAGGAGAGAGGCTGAAAAAAGGGAGGGCTGTTGGAGGAGGCGATAGTCAGAAGCAAAATAATGGTGATTTGGGAAAGGAGGAAATGAAAGACAAAAAGTATAGGGAAAATAGGATGATGGGAAATACAGAGTTAGTCATTTTAATTGTAAATATGAATGGGATGAATTCTCCCATAAAATAGAAGTGGGTAACAGACTATATTAAAAGCCAGAATCCTACAATATGTTGTTTTCAAGAAATACATTTAAAACAGAGTGAGACATACAGAGTAAAGGTAAAAGGCTGGGCCAGAATCTGTTATGTTTAGATGAAGTAAAAAAGCAGGGGTAAGATTCTAATCTCAATTCAAGCACAAGCAAAAATAGACCTAATTTTTTAAAAAATAAGGAAGCAACTGTATCTTGCTAAAAGAAATTGTAGATGTTGAAATAGTATCAATACTAAATGTGTAGCATCTAAAGTGGTATAGTATCCAAATTCCTAGAAAAATTCAGAAATTTGTAAGAAGTAATAGATAGCAAAACTATACAGTGGGGGATCTCAACTTCATTCCATCAGTACTAGATAAAATAAACCACAAAATAAAAAAGAAGTTAAGGAACTAAAGAGAATTTTAGAAAAGTTAGGTATGATAGACCTTTAGAGAAAACTGAATGGAGACAGGAAGTTTATTTTTTCTTGGCTGTACATGGAACTTACACAAAAATTGATCATGTGTTAGGACATAACCTCAAACTCAAATGTAGAAAGGCAGAAATAGCAAATGAATCTTTTTCAGATCATGATGCAATAAAAATTACATGTAATAAATGGTCAGGGACAATTTTCAGATGAAGAAATTGAAACCATTTCTTGTTATATGAAAAAAATGCTCTAAATCATTATTGATTAGAGAAATGCAAATTAAGACATCTTTGAGGTCTTACTCATGAGGTACCACTACACGTCTCTCAGATTCGTTAAGATGACAGGAAAAGATAATGATAAATGTTGAAGGGTATGTGGGAAAACTGGTAAACTAATACATTGTTATTGGTATTGTGAACTGACCCAACCATTCTAAGGAGCAATTTGGAACTATGCCCAAGGAGCTATCAAACTGTCCATACTCTTTGATCCAGCAGTATTTCTACTAGGTATGCATCCCAAAGAGATCATAAAAAAGGGAAAAGGAATTACATGTGCAAAAAATTTTGTGGCAGCACTTTGTGTAGTGGCAAGGAACTGGAAACTGAGTGGATGCCTATCAGTTGGAGAATGGCTGAATAAGTTATGGTAAATGTATGTTATGGAATATTATTGTTCTATTAAGAATACAATCAGCAGGATGATTTCAAAAATGCCTAGAGAGACTTGCATGAACTGATGTTATATGCAGTGACTAGAGCCAATAGAATATTGTACATAGTGGCAACATAATCTTAGGAAGATCAGTTCTAATGGACTTGGCTCTTTGCAACAATGAGGTGATTTAGGCCAATTACAATGGATATGATGAAAAGAGCCAACTCCATTCAAAAGGAAGATTGTGGGGACTGAATATGAATGCAGCATAGTATTTCTATCTTTTTGTTGTTTGCTTTTATTTCTTGCTTTCTCACTTTTTTCCCTTTCTGATTTAATATTTCTTATGCAGCATGATAAAGGTGGAAATATGTATAGAAAAGTTGCACATGTTTAACATATATTGAATTGCTTGTTGTCTAGGGCAGAGGATAGGATGAAGGGAGTGAGAAAACCTTGGAACATAGGCTTTTGCAAGGGTAAATGTTGAAAACTGTCTTTGCAAGTACTTTGAAAATTAAAAACTATTATTAAAAATCCAAAAAAGAAAAAAAAGAAAGATTTGGTGAAATTATGAGTTTAGAACTGGGCATTTTGAGTTTTAAAATATCTATTTGAAATTTAGTTTCAGATGTCTAACAGAAAATTTTAGGAATGAGACTAGTGTTCAGGAGAGAGTTCAAGAGTCACCTTATTTGCATATGGCCTAGAAAAGATATGAATTCAAATTTTCTTAATTCCATGGTCAGCTCTCTAATCATGTAATTGGACACTAGTGTCAAAACTAGTAGCTTTAGAAAAGTTTTAAATAACTTCTAAAAGACATAGCAAAATCTAAATCTCTATTTCCAACAAACTATACATAACAGTGTAAATGGTGTGGCTTAAGAACCACATACAGGAGTTCCTACCTAACTCTTACTAGAAAAACTGTAATTAACTTTATGAATTCCTCAAGCAAAAAAGGGATTTGTTTTTAATATCTCTATAACAAAAAAAAGTTGAACCAAAAAAAACCCCAAACTCTAAAATATGCATTCCAAAATGTTTGCATGGTCTTCATATGCACTAAAATCAACATTGAAATAATGCCTTGTAAAAGGGGAGAAAAAATTAGAGTATGGTTATCATCTTTTGTTCAAAACCCATACCTATTTTTTTCATAATCCCCAATTACAAACTCAAAGTCCCTTTGCTATCCTTTCCTGCTAGCAAATATGTATCTGATTTAATACCCTTATCAACTTCACCACTGTGTGGATTTAATAGTTAAAAGTCACTTTTCAAATTTGTATTAAAAACAAATTGTGATGAATCTCATAGCAGGGAGACTTGAGCATTTGCCTGGAGAAAGCACTCAAATCCAGGCTTTTGAAACAGCAGCCAAACCAATGAATTTCATCACATCTGAAATACATATAACTATGCATCTGTAGACTCTGCTCTGTGCAAACCAAGTATTTTCTGATGAATATAGAGGTATTTTTAAAATACCAGCGAGATAGAACACTCACTGTGTCTGTCAACATAATGTCCTGTCAATAATCCTTGTGGAAATCACAAAGCTCGCAAACACACTATGTCTTGAAGGTCACCCCATATAAATCTGTCGAGAGCCATGGACTGCTGCAGCAAAATAGCTAGAATCAAATAATGTTGGGAATATGCCATGGTTTGGCATTTATAGACTTCACTAGATATAATCATAAGAACCCTTCTCATGTTTAGAATTAGACATATTTAAACCAGACTAAATAGCCATCCTACAACATGACCCCAAGCTCTCATTTACACACATTTTCTGACATAGGAAAATATTACTGAGCTGAAAGATAGGAAACAATTAATGAAGTTTATAGATGAAGAAAAGAATATGGCCAGATTTCCTGTTATAAAAGGCTTTTCTCTTTGAAGTTGTAAAGTATCATTTTTGTAACCTATAACCTAAGACTCCATGCTCTGGTTTTATGTGGAAAACTTTCAATCTTAGAGGAATCTACCAAAATCTAATCTCTTGTCTTACTTTGATTCCTCCTACAATAGTCTTTGAGGATTCTCAAAAATTCTGTCATGATTAAGTTTCTGAAAATGTGTGCATGGATACTTACACGTGTGTATTTTCAAGTAACTGCATATTGGATAGATGATAACATTTCTCTCATAAAAAATGCAAGGAAGAAAGGAAATGACTCATAATAACCCATAAAGAAAATGGCTATAATTTTCCAACCTTTTCTGAATCTACTTTCTCCAAGATTCCTAATATTGCCCTTCAAGTTCACTTTGTTAAGTATTTTAATTCCCCCATACAGAAAATGGAGTGGGATTCTTATAGGAGTAATATTCTTGAACTATTACAACCCTGACACCAGGATTCCCATGGGTATTATTTCTATTTTCAGAGACCCATTCCAACAAGCATTTCAGGAATATTGTCTGAAAAACTGGATTACCTTATTAAGAAATCTGAATTTTTGATTATTAGAGAGGTAATTCATTTCTCATTGATCTTGTGCTATCAAAAAAATCGCGGAAACATCAGAAGGGAAAATGGTCTTTAGTTTCTCTATAATGGGGCTTCTTTCTTTTCAACCTACAGAGAATAGGTGAAAGATCTTCTCTCAACTACCAAATTTATTTAGTTTGTGAAGCTATTATTCCCCATGGAATTCTGTATCACTCCCACTACTTCCTCTATATATTAACCCTTAGAGAATTAATCAATAGCTTTGCAGGGACCAATAGCTAAATATAAAAATTTATCATTAAGAATGTTGCCAGTAGATGATTAATTCTTTAACCATGGGTCATTACCCATGCATAAAATAAAAATAAAGATTGGTCATCTTCATTTTTTGTTCTTTTTCATATCTATAGTGATAGTGGTAGATTGGTTAAAAAAGCTAATAGAGGGTACTAAGAATCACATAATGTGTTGACTATATCTAGATTAATTGAATTTTTGGTGCTCCAAAAATAAAATCTTTGAGAAAGATGAGCTTGCATTTTTCTCACTTCATTAATGCTGAATCACAGGATTTTAGAGTAGAAAGATATCTTACAATTCAAAAAATATATATTATTTTTATATGTAAAGAAAATGGGTAGGAGTGAAATGACAAATGACAGAACCAAATATTTCACTATAAGAGCTGAATACATTATCCCCTATTTATTCAGTCGTATATTTTATTCTTGTTTTCCCTGAATAAACATAAAATAAAATCCACTCAAGTCAAGTTAAGTCTATAAGGTACCTACTAAATGCCAAAAAATTGTGGTAAGTGCTGAGGATATAGAAAAGAGGCAAGTAGTCTCAAGTAGTCCAAGGGGATAAATGACATGAAAAAAAATTAAAATCTATGTCCAACCAAGATAGTGACAGAATAAATCAAAGCTAATCTTAATGGGAAGAAACTAGACATTTAAAGAGATTGAGGAAAGCTTCTTGATATCAGCGAGATTTTACACGGGACATGAAAGAAACCAGAGATGCCTGGAATTGAAGATGAATGAGGAAGGAAATAATTCTTAAAAGTGAGGACAAAACAGGAGAAAAATACATGGAATTGGGAGGTATTGTGTATTATTCAAGGAGTAACTGAGGATTAGTGATACTGGATTTTTAAAGAACATAGAGAAACGTAAAGAACAAAAAGAATAGCAAGACAAGAAAGACTCAGATTATGAAGGAGTTTGAAACTTAAATAAGACTTTGTATATCATTTTCCATGTAATTTGGAACCAAATAAATCTATTGAATATGAGAATGATATGCTCAAACCCACGTATTCAGAATTTTAACTTGACAGCAAAGTGGAGGATAGAATGGAGTGAGAACATTGTTTTGTGGATGTCAGCTAGAAGAGTACTGTAGAAATCCAAGAAGGAGGAGTAGAGGCAGCAAACCAAGAGAAATCTTCCAAAATTTCTCTCCAAACAAATTTAAAATAATTCCTCAAATCAAATTTTGCAGCGGTAGAATCAACAAAAAGTCAGAGTGAGATGTTTGCCTAGACAACTTAAGGAATCAGCAAGAGAGACTTGTAATACAAGGGATGGGGCCAGCCTTCAGTGCAGGCATTGAAAGTACTAGTAGTAGCTTTGGGAGATTTTTTGGAGTGGAGACAGCAGTTTTAAGAGCTCTCAGCACAGAGACAACAAGGGGATGGAAAATTAGTTAAAAAGAGATCACTGGGCATTCTTTGCTGGCCCTGGGGTCATCATCTGTTGATTGCACCTATATTGCCTATATGCAGTTTTGGGTCACAGAACCAGGACAGGGGAAAGTGTTTGTGATGGGTCACAAAGTAGCAGGAATCCTAGTTAGAATTCCAGGGCAGAAAAGATCACTAAAGTTTTGGACTAATGGGAAGCACACCCCTTATTTTAGATAAAGAACAAAGGGCAGACTAGGAAAGTAGTGATTATTCCTCTCTTGGAAGCATTGAAAATTTGCAAGCCTCTGGAACTAGTTCTGAAAACAACAGTACAAAAAGCCGGAGATTTGGAAAGTGTCTCCTCACCCCTGCCCAGATTAGAAGAAACCAATTTTAACAAAGTTCAAAGTCAAAAAATAGGCTAGAAAAATGAACAAAATACAACAAAAGAACTTTACCAAAAGAAGCTATTATAAGGGGAGAAAAGTTTCAGAGGCAAGCTTATGACAATAAAAAATGACTTTAACCAAGTCTTAAAGAAAATTGTTAATTGGACACAAGTTCAACGACAATTTTTTCTCTGAGACGATTGGAGTTAAGTGACTTGCCCAGGGTCATACAGCTAGGAAGTGTTAAGTGTCTGAAGTTAGATTTGAACTCATGTCCTCCTGACTTCAGGGCTGGTGCTCTATCCACTAGAACCAACTAGTGGCCCTATCTTTTTAAAAGAGTTAAAGGAAAAGCTAAAAGTAGTAAGGGAAAAATGAGAAAAGAAATGAGAATGGTATAGAAAATTTTGAAAACAGAATTAACAGATTGGTAAAACAGGCATAAAAACTCTGAAGATAATGAACACCTTAAAAAGTGGAATTGGTCAAATGGAACAAAAAACTATAAAACCTCACTAAAGAAAATAATTAATTAAAAAATAAAATTGGTCAGGTTGAAGTAAATGAAACCATGAGATATCAAGCAACAAATGGGATTTTTTAAAAATATGAAAAAAGTTAACCTGGAAAACTAATGAAGGAGAGATATTTTAAGGATTATTGCACTACCTGAAAACCATAATAATTTTTTAAAAGAGCCTATATATCATATTTCGATAAATTATAAAGGAAAAACTGCCTTGAGAGCTTAGATCCATAGTGCAAAATAGACTGAAAATAATCTATCTTTTAAAAGAGATACTAAAATGAAAATTCCCTGGAATATTATAGTCAAATTCTAGAGCTCCCCAGTCAAAGAGAATGTATTTCTCTCCACAGCACATGCTTCAGCTGTCTTTATGGCTATTAAAACAAATTGTTCTTTTCCACCTATTCTACTGGGGGAAATATCTACATGCTTGGAGGTAGACATTGCTCTATGAATCTGAAGTGAGTGGGTTATTGGGTTGTGACTGATTCACACGCTATAGTTTCTTGGAGTCTCATGTGACAGTTGGGTGACTGGTTGGACACCAGATGTGGTTGAGCAGTCCAAAAAAGAGCTCAGCAATTCTTCACAACATAAGTGTTAGTTTTCCCTTAATTCTTTATATAGCGTATACCAACATGTCCCAAACATATATATATATACATATATATATATGTATGTATGTATGTATATAAGCAAATCTACGCTATGTATTAAATACTTATCCTACCTCCTGACTAACTTGTGAAAACAATTAAGAAATTATCTTTATACATAGCATAATGTCTTAAACAGAAATACTTAATATTATATGTCTAAAAGACTCAAGGTAAAATGGTCTCCCAAACATGTTGCAACAGCTAAGAGAATTCACAAATAATCCTGTGTTTTCAATTCTGCTTCATCTTCTAGCTAAACCTAACTTCTTAACCAGTGAAGGTTAAATATTTAGCCAATAACTCAAATATAACATAACCTCTCTACATCTGTTTCCTCATAAATAAAGGTATGAATGTACAATTTCCTAATTTCATTCCAGTTTTTAATATTAGAGACATAAAAATGCTGCTGAAAAATGATGCTAGATTTTGAAGTGTTCAGAATCCTGGCTTATCTACTTAGCTGTACTAATTTATTAATTAAAATTGAATGTCACCCTGTATCATATGTGTGTGTATGTGTGCATAATTTTTTCTCCTCAGGGGCTGCTTTTGCCTTTTTTATATAACCAGTATTCCCTGTTGCAACTCAGCTCAGAAGCTGCATTAGGTGCATAATCTTTGCAAAGAATCATGCAACAATTCTCCCTCCATTGTAGGTTTGGCTTATAGCCTTTTCGAGTTAAGTAATTTACCATCAATGTGATAGCTGACCTTAATGCTATTTTTATCTTCATTTGAGGCATCTGCTAAAATCTCTGAAAACATAATACTAAAAAGTATGGGAGCCTAAGCACCTTGCTTCACTCCACTAGTGACTGAGAAAACATGATAGCATTGTCCTTTATCCAGAACCCTTACAAAGCATGTAATGAAATTGGTGTACAATATTGATGAACTTCTCTGGGCAACCGAATTTCTCCATGATCTTCCACATGTCTACATGACTGACAGTATCAAAGACTTAGGTCATGATGACAAACATTGTGTACAGATTTCTCTTCTATTCCTGGAATTTCTCCTGGAGTTATCAGGTAGCAAACATTGTATAGACCATTCCTGAATCCTTTCTGAAGCAGCACTAGCTCTTTGGTTGATGACCATCTTCCAAGTAAAGGATCAGCCAATTAAGGAGGATTCTGGCAAGAGCCTTGTCAGCAGTGACTAAGATTGTAATTCTTATAGGTCAACTTGTTTCATTTCCTTTATAGACATGGACAATGGAGGCATCCATTATCTCTGAGGGGACAGCCTGACACTGGTTCCATCTCAGCTGGGATCTACAAGATAAGGAGTCCACTACTAAAACCAGTGTATAAAACAGTATCTCAAACAGAATAAATTTGTCATTAATAAGTATTGATTAATCAATGGCCAAATTAGAACCTATTTTTCCTTGCATCCTATTTCATGAATGGACTAACAGTGTTTCGCTTTTATTTTTTTTCTCCTCAACAAACCGGTCAATATACCCTATCCTGAAAGAAATTTTTTCCTGGGGATTCACTTTCCATATTAGGTGATTATACTGCACTATTATTTCCTGAACCCCAATTTCAATTTCACTTCATTTTTCCTCTTCATCAACCTTCTCCACAATTTCTTTGCTAACTCTGTCACTACGGTGTTCTTTTCTCTTCCAATATTCCCCTGCCCAACCCACTCTCCAGTTCTACAACCATGAAACTATTATCAAAGCAAGTTTGCAATTATTCTTGGATGGGATGTGCCAATGTATTACCTCACTATCCAACTCATCTTCTTTATAGCTTTCTTAATCAAAATATTCCTCCTGGACTTTTCTACTCCTATGTAATGATTGTTTCCCTATTAGAATGGAACATTCTTTAGGGCAGAAATTATTTTTAATTTTGTATTGCCAGAATTTAGTATAATGCTTAAAATAAAATAAGTATTTAATAAATGTTTTTACTGATATTAATTACAAAAATAGATAGTTTTAAATATATACTTTCACTATTACCCCATAAAACTATTTCTTTCTATTTATGTCAGGGGTTGATAAAAAAAAAAGATTACAAAATAACTATAAGAAAGTATCTTTTACTAGACAACTCAAATGGCTAACTCTATAGTAGTTTGAATAATGGCTGTACTCATTATTAAGCTAGTTATTCAACCTTTGTGGGACTTCATATTTCTTATCTATATTACTAAAGTGTCAAACTATTTAACCTCAGAGTTCTCTTTTAATTCTAAATCCTATGTCACTAATGATACAGTTATTAAAATTAAATGAGGTTGAGATCAGATTTAGTAAGCTAACTGCAAAGAAAAAATTCTAGGATTTCCTGGTTTATTCACGAACTGCTGTGGTCTACTCCAGATTAAAACAAACAAACAACAAACAAAATTAAAGCAAACAAAAAGAGTAAATTCTCTATTGATTTTTTTCCTCCAATAAAATATATAATCTTTAATAACAGGAAGCTGATTTTTTTCTTTTTTTTTCTATAACCATTGTGTAGCATGCTGACTGAAACACAGTAGGTGATTAGTAAAATTGTAAAGAACTTAATTAATTAGTCAATGTATTTGGTAAGTAATAAACTATTTGTAATTTTCAAATGTTGGAAAGGATAATTTATTTTTCAACAAATATCAATAATCTTAAAAATAGTTGATTAAAAAATTCTTAAATATATTCCTTCCCCCACCAAATGTATATCTTTAGTTTTCTGTACTCCACAGCTACCAAAGTGATTTTCCTAAAGCTCAAACCTGACCATTCCATTTCCTGTTCAATTTGTCCATGTTGCTTGTTGTTATTTGTTGTTGTTCCTATTCAGTTATGTCTCACTTTCTGTGACCCAATTAGGTGTTTTCTTAGCAAAGACACAGTATGGCTTATAATTTCCTTCTTCAGTTCATTTTACTGAAGAAAAGAGGAATAGTGATTTGTCCAGTGTCATATAGTTAGTAAAATAAATGTCTAAGACCATAGATGAGTTTTCCTGACTCCAGTGTCAGTGTTCTATCCACTGTACTACCTAGCTGCTTTTTTTGTTATATATAACATCAATTAAAACTCCTCTCCATGTTACCTAATTTCCTTTGTATCCTAGGCCCAACCTGCTTTCCCAAATACATTTATTTATTCCTCACTTCATGCAGCCTCATGGATAGTTTCACTGACTTTATTATTGATTCAGCCTCTCTCCCTATGACTTTGTGTATATCTGTTTATAAAATATATGTTCCTAGAAGGTTGTTACTTTCTTTTTTCTTCTTCTTTTTATCCTTCCCATTCAAATTCACTCCAAATTTTATTTACCAATTTAGTCTCCCTTAAACATTATAGATATAGATATAGATTAGATATAGATATAGATATAGATACACACACATACACATACACATATGTCCACAATTGGCTTCAAGGGTTTATACTCAAATTCTCTGTTTCCCTTAACACATGCATAGTTTTTACTATAGCCTAGACTTTAGGTACATATTATTCTGCACGTGGAAGGATCTCAGAAGTCATCTAGTCTCAGATTTTCATTTTACAAATGTTTAATGTGAAAGACAAAGTTAGGATTAGTGATTTATCTAAGACACACAGAGTTTCAGAAGTCAGTATAAAATTATGACTAGAGGGTTGCCTTCAAGACGAAAAAACCTGATTCAAATACCAGCTCTGACAATTAGTGGCTAGGGAAATCCCTAAACATTTCAGCATTTTGAGTACCTCTTTAAATTGCAGAAGGACAATTGTTTTTTTATGGAAAGTTTCTTTAGAGTGAGTTCCCTTTACCATTGGAATCACAGGTCCCCCAGGCCGCAAAAAAGGAATACATCATTATTATTTTTTTTTAATTTTATTTTATTTTCAAAACATATGTATGGGTAATTCTTCAACATTAACCCTTACATAGCATTCTGTTACAGATTTTTCCCCCAACTCCCCACCCCTCCCCTAGATGACAGGATATCCACTACATGTTAATTATGTTAAAATACTTGACAGATCAAATATGTGTATACATATTTCCACACTTATCATTGTTGTGCAAGAAAAATCGTATCTACACAAAAGACATATAAGATAAAGGAAACACAATGTAAGCAAACATCAATCGAGAGTACGAGAATGTAATGTTATCCACATTCCCATCCCTCTCTCTGGGTGTATATGGCTTTCTTCAGAGAACAATTGAAAGTGGTTTGAAACATTTCACTGTTGAAGAGAGCCATGTCCATCAGAATTGATTGTCATATATTACTGTTGTTGCCATATATAATGATATCCTGGTTCTGCTCATTTCACTCAGCATCGGTTCATGCAAGTCTCTCCAGGCCTCTCTGAAATCATCCTGCTGGTCGTTTCTTATAGAACAATAATATTTCATAACATTCATATACCATAATTTATTCAGCCATTCTCCAATTGATGGGCATCCATTCAGTTTCCAGTTTCTAGCCACTACAAAAAGGGCTGCCACAAACTTTCTTGCACATGTGGGGCCCTTTCCTTCCTTTATGATTTCTTTGGGATATAAGCCCAATAGAAACGCTGCTGGGTCAAAGGGTATGCACATTTTGATAACTTTTTGAGCATAGCTCCAAATTGCTCTCCAGAATGGCTGGATCCGTTCACATCTCCACCAACAATGCATCAGTGTCCCAGCCTTCTCACATCCCCTCCAACATTCATCATTAACTTTTCCTGTCATTTTAGCCAATCTGACAGGTGTGTAGTGGTACCTCAGGGTTGTCTTGATTTGCATTTCTCTGATCAATAGTGATTTGGAGCACCTTTTCATATGACTACAAATAGTTTTAATTTCATTCTCTGAAAATTGTCTGTTCATATCCTTTGACCATTTATCGATTGGAGAATGGCTTGAATTCTTATAAATATGAGACAATTCTCTATATATTTTAGAGATGAGACCTTTATCAGAACCCTTAAATGTAAAGATGATTTACCAATTTATTGCTTCTTTCCTAATCTTGACTGCTTTGGTTTTGTTTGTACAAAAACTTTTTAACTTAATATAGTCAAAGTTATCTATCTGGTATTCAATTAAGAGTTCCAGTTCTTCTTTGGACATAAATTTATTCCATCTCCACAGGTCTGAGAGGTAAACTGTATTATGTTCCTCTAATTTACTTATAGTATCACTCTTTGTATCCAGATCATGAACCCATTTAGATCTTATCTTGGTATGTGGTGTTAAATGTGGGTTAAGCCCTAATTTCTTCCACACTAGTTTCCAATTTTCCCAGCAGTTTTTGTCAAATAATGAGTACTTATCCCAGAAGCTGGGGTCTTTGGGTTTATTAAAGACTAAATTGCTATAGTTATTGCCTAGCTTGTCTTGTGATTCTATCCTATTCTACTGATCGACTACTCTATTTCTTAGCCAGTACCAAATGTTTTTGATGACCACTGCTTTGTAATATAGTTTTAGATCTGGTACAGCAAGTCCACCATCATCAGCCCTTTTTTTCATTAATTCTCTTGAAACTCTTGACCTTTTGTTCCTCCAAATGAATTTTGCTACTATTTTTTTTGTATCTGTAAGATAATTTCTTGGGAGTTTGATTGGTATGGCACTAAATAAGCAAATTAGTTTGGGTAGTACTGCAATTTTTATTATATTCGCTCGGCCTACCCATGAGCATTTTATGTTTTTCCAATTGACTAGGTCTGATTTCATTTGTGTGGAAAGTGTTTACTACATCATTATTTTAAAACTATTATTTTGCTAGTTAAGTGTTCAAAAAGCATCCATTTATTGATTTAGAATTATTTCTCAAACATGGGAGAGAAATGATTTATATGCTTTCAGCATTTTCTTGCTGGGATGTTCATACTTTATTTCCAAATCTCTCATTTACCATAATAAATGATAACGGTCTGAATGTGTCATATATACGACTTGAAGATTTTGCCTCTATAAATTCTTTTGAAAGGTAGTACCTGCAAAATTAAGTGGAAGGCACATATGTTGAACTAAAATCTTTTAACCAAACATTGGTTTAAACCAATTAATCACTAGTTAATAGTATTTCTCCCAAAATCACATGTAAAGATAATTTTTGACATTCATCTTTGTAATATTGTAATTTGTAACATTTTGTAGAATTTGTAGAATTATTCTTCCTCCTTTTCTTTCCTCCTCCAGATAACAAACTATCTGATATAGGCTATAAATGTATAATCACATTAAACATATTTCCATAAAATAACTTCTTTAGCTACAATAAAAAGAATATCACAATCTGTGTACTTATTGAGTAAAGCATCTTTTAAGAAATGATTCTTGGGGCAGCTAGGTGGCCCAGTGGATAGAGCACCAGCCTTGAAGTCAAAAGGACCTGAGTTCAAATGTGGTCTCAGACACTTAACATTCCCTAGCTGTGTGACCCTGGGCAAGTCACTTAACCCCAATTGCCTCAGCAAAAAGCAAAAAAAAAAAAAAAAAAAAAAAGAAAGCAAAGAAATGATTCTTTCATAAGAGCTTTCTTTTTGTATGTTTCCAACCTTGAGATTTTGTCGATTGGCCCACCTTACCTACAGCTGAGGATCTCATTCATGAATTAATTTTATTTTGTTGATGCATTTTATTTAAAAAACATTTTTCCTTTAAATGTGCTTCTTCATGTTACCATTGGTTGCTCACATTAAATTTTTAAAAAGTAAACAAAAACAACAGTTGGTCAATAAATATTTATTATGTGCCACACACTGTGCTAAACTTTGGGGACCAAAATGCAAGTGAACAATAAAAAATTAGCCCCTGCCCTCAAATAATTTATTCTAAGGGAAAGGGACCAACATATAAAAGGGGAATAGAGTACATGATTTCTATAATCTGGAAAATGATGATTAGCTGCTCTGAGAGAATTCCCAAGAAGAACATTTCAGGAAGAATCCCCCAATTGATTATAGCAATTTCAAGTTTTATATCCACAATTAACTATTTATACAGTGAAGAAAATGATATATTTTAACATTAACTCTTTGAAACTAAAATTTTTCATTACAATTAAAATTACACTGACTTTCAGTATTTTCATTTATTTTAGCATAGGAATTAAATGTACTGGTCTCTACATTTTCCTTACTTTCTCCTATGTAAGTTCAGGCTAGTCTTCTCATATGTGTCCATCATAAGAAATTTATAATGATAATAATAAAAACTAGCAAATATGGCATTTTGAGAATTGACAGATTATATATATATATAGTGTATTATATATGAAAATCTTATAATTGAGCATTCATGTACATTGTGTGTGTAATATATGTATTTATATCTACATATAAATAGTATGCATCTTTTTTTCCTTTAAAAATCTGGGTTTAATTTAAAACAAACAGACATTCTTGATAAACACTCAAATTCTAGCCTTTGCATCTGATGTCAATAAAACATAAGGAACAGTACAATAAAAAATCATCTAGGGGAATTTGTTGTGGTCTCAGTTCTGACTTGTTTATTTCCCAGAGCAGTACTTGAAATCACAGATGTGCCCCTTAAAATACTGAATCTGAAAGAAAAAACATTACTTTCTTTGACTGAAAGAAAGCACAATTCATAAATATCAGAGATCTAGCTGTCAAAAACTGAAAGAAGATGGAATTCAAGAGACATAGGGCTAAATTAAATGGATGCTAGCGCTTAGAAGCAGCCTTCTGAGTTTTTTGGAGAGTAAAGTATAGATTTTTTTTTATTAAATATTGTATGCTTATTCTAACAGTGAAATTGCATAAATCAAAAAGGTCAGAGACTTTTATAAATTTGAATGCAATTATTGGAAATGGAAAGCAAACTCAATTTTGCCTCAATGTAAAATTGCAAGAAGTGAAAAATATATGAGAGTTACACCTTTTTATTCACTTCTATTTAAAATCCCTCCTGGATTTGAGTGTTAGGAATCTCTGACTTATGACAAACACACTCTGTCTGAATAGAGGAAGAAACATGGTATAAATGCTAATGACTTCATGCTGAATGACAGGCATATACCACTATGAGCATCTTTGAAAGTTTTAGAAATCCTGAAGAAAATCATGCATGTGAGCTGAGCAAATAAATTTTTCCTCCTGTTTAGTCTTTGATCACAAGATCTTATAAAACTCATCTAGGACTATCACAATCCCATACTGCTAGCTATGCTACCCTGATAGAAAAGGTCACCATTAAATAAAAGAAAAATAGGCAGTTAAGTATAGAAGCACATACACATACATACATACATGAATACATAAACATGGATATATAGACATATCTAAATTCTATCTCTAATCTCTCTAATCTCTATCTATATCTATATCTATATACATATATAAGTACATGTATATATGCATAGAGCATGTGAGTATATCTTATATGCACATATTCTTTAAATGTAATAAAAATAATCAAGTGTGAAAGTCTTCTTAGTTCTTACTTTAAAATTGTTATATTTAACAAATTTTTAACAAAACACAGGGTAATAACATTTTGTAAAAACTTTTATGTAAGATAGTTTGCCTACCCCTAGGGGGTTATAGAGATAAAAATAACTCATAGCAATGAAACAATAGCAAACAAGCCAAGTAATTTAAAGAAAAGATCAACTATGGCTTTTCCATTTGGACATAGCAGAAAGATGAATGAAATGCCCCCCAAATAAAATTATTTTGAAGAATCTTTCTCCAAAAATCTTCAAATCTCTTTAGATCTATTTCTATCCTGAACAAATGATATATAAAGTTGCAATTTTTAATAGTTCTCACTTGGTCTTTTAATTGAAAAAAGATATTAGTGATTATCCATTCCCAATTTCATTTGACAAGAGAAGGATACACAATAAGTTTAAAATGTTCAAGTGGATTTGACAAAAACTGCTGGGAATTTGACAAAAACTGCTGGGAAAACTGGAAACTATTGTGGAAGAAAATAGGGCTTGACCCACATCTAACACCACATACCAAGATAAGATCTAAATGGGTTCATGATCTGGATATAAAGAGTGATTTTGTAAACAAGTTAGAGGAACATAATATAGTTTACCTCTCAGACCTATGGAGATGGAATAAATTTATGTCCAAAGAAGAACTGGAACTCTTTTTTTTTAATTTTATTTTATTTGCATAACATATGTGTGGGTAATTCCTCAACAATAACCCCTACATAGCTTTCCGTTACAAACTTTTCCCCCCAACTTCCCCACCCCTCCCCTAGATGGCAGGATATCCACTACATGTTAATTATGTTAAAATATTGGCAAATCGAATATATGTATACATATTTCCAAACTTATCATTGTTGTGCAAGAAAAATCTTATCTACACAAACGATATATCAGATAAAGGAAACATAATGTAAGCAAACATCAATCAAGGAGTATGAGAATGTTATGTTGTGGTCCACATTTCACATCCCTCTCTCTGGGTGTATATGGTTTCTTCAGTGAACAATTGGAGGTGGTTTGAAACATATCATTGTTGAAGAGAGCCATGTCCATCAGAATTAATCGTCATATAGTACTGTTGTTGCCGTGTATAATGATCTCCTGGTTCTGCTCATTTCACTCAGCATCAGTTCATGTAAGTCTCTCCAGGCCTCTCTGAAATCATTTTGCTGGTCATTTCTTACAGAACAATAATATTCCATAATATTCATATACCATAATTTATTCAGCCATTCTCCAATTGAAGGGCATCTATTCAATTTCCAGTTTCTAGCCACTACAAAAAGGGCTACCACAAACATTCTTGCACATGTGGGGCCTTTTCCTTTCTTTATGATTTCTTTGGGATATAAGCCCAATAGAAATGCTGCTGAGTCAAAGGGTATGCACAGTTTGATAACTTTTTGAGCATAGCTCCAAATTGTTCTCCAGAATTGCTGTATCCATTCACAGCTCCACCAACAATGCATCAGTGTCCCAGCCCTCCCACAACCCATCCAACATTCATCATTAACTTTTCCTGTCATTTTAGCCAATCTGACAGGTGTGAAGTGGTACCTCAGGGTTGTCTTGATTTGCATTTCTCTGATCAACAGTGATTTGGAGCACCTTTTCATATGACTATAAATAGTTTTAATTTCATCCTCTGAAAATTGTCTTTTCATATCCTTTGACCATTTATTGATTGGAGAATGGCTTGAATTTTTATAAATATGAGACAATTCTCTATATATTTTTCTATATATTTTAGAGATGAGACCTTTATCAGAACCCTTGAATGTAAAGATGATTTCCCAATTTATTACTTCCCTCCTAATTTTGTCTGCATTGATTTTGTTTGTACAAAAACTTTTTAACTTAATATAGTCAAAGTTATCTATCTGGTTTTCAATTAAGAGTTCCAGTTCTTCTTTGGACATAAATTTATTCCATCTCCAAAGTTCTGAGAGATAAACTATATTACATTTCTCTAATTTACTTATAATATCACTCTTTATATCCAGATCATGAACCCATTTAGATCTTATCTTGATATGTGGTGCTAGATGTGGGTCAAGCCCTAATTTCTTCCACACTAGTTTCCAGTTTTCCCAGCAGTTTTTGTCAAATAGTGAATACTTATCCCAAAAGCTGGTGTCTTTTGGTTTATCAAAAACCAAATTGCTGACTTCCTTCCAGGGGTGGAGCCATGGTGGCGGAGATCAGACAGGATTCTCTGTAACCTCCTCTAACCTCCCCTCAAACCAACAAAATATGAAGCCTCTAGACTGATTCTGAAGCAAAAAAATCCACAATATCTGGAGAACAACACGATTCTAGAAGAAGATACTCTGGAAGAACCTCAAAACAGATCTGTTTTAATGGGGCAGGGGGTGGCCTACTGAACCCAGACTGCAGCACAGGGAGACCGGGGCAGGGAGCTGGAACAGGAGTCAGAACAGAAGTGGGAGCGTTGTGCTTTTCACACACCTGGGAGTCTTCTGCGAGCCTCTTGGAACAATTTGTCCTGATTGTGGGCAGGTGGTTTGGAGGGTCTGCCTTTTGAGGGGGATAGATTGTGAACCACTGGACCCCTGATGAGCATCGGACCTAGCTACCATTACACAGCACCTTAAAGCAATCAATCAAACAACAGGTCTGATAAGCACCAGAAATAATTCAATCAGCGGAGCTGCCCAGCCCCTGACATAATTCAATCAGCAGAACTGCCCAGTTCCTGAAATAACTCAATCAGCAGAACTGCCCCAGGGCAAATTAAAGCAGCTGTCCCACCTTTGCCCTAAACAGACCTCACACCTTAAAAAAAATGAATAAAAAACCAAAAAGAGCTCTCACCATAGACAACTTTTATGGAGAGAGGGAAGAACAGACCTCAAATCCTGAGGCCCCTAAAGGTAAAGCAACTCCAGAAAAAGCCCCAAAGAGAGACATAAATTGGTCTCCATGTCACAAGGCTTTCTTTGAAGATTGCATAAAAAATCTTAAAAGAGAGTTAGAAGAAACATGGGGAAACGAAATGAGATCACTGCAAAATAAAATAGAAAAAATGGAAAAAGAATGCAATGAACAAAAAAATGTAATTGGTCAATTGCAAAAGGAACTAAAAACAGTAACTGAAGAAAATAAGACATTAAAAATTAGAATCAAACAATTGGAAATGAATGACTCATCAAGACTTCAATAATCAGTTGAACAAAAACAAAAAAAAATGAAAAGATAGAGAAAAACATGAAATATCTCCTAGGAAAAACAACTGACCTGGAAAATAGATCTAGGAGAGACAATCTAAGGATTATAGGGCTTCCTGAAAGCCATGATGAAAAAAAGAACCTGGACACTATATTCCAGGAAATCATAAAAGAAAACTGCCCTGATATTTTACACCCAGAAGGCAAAATACTCCTTGAAACAATCCACCGATCACCTCCTGAAAGAAACCCAAAAATTAAAATTAAAATTAAAATTAAGTCCCCCAGAAATATCGTGGCTAAATTCCAGAACTATCATACCAAGGAAAAGATATTACAAGAAGCCAGAAAGAAACAATTTAAATATCGGGGAGCTACAATAAGGATCACACAGGACCTAGCAGCTTCTACTTTGAAGGATCGAAGGGCCTGGAATCAGATATTCCGAAGGGCAAAGGTACTTGAATTACAGCCAAGAATAAGTTACCCAGCTAGAATGAGCATTATCTTCCAAGGAAGAAGATGGTCTTTCAATGATATAGGAGAATTTCATCTATTTCTACTGAAAAGACCAGAACTGAACAAAAAATTTGATCTACAAACACAGAACACAAGAGAAACATAAAAAGGTAACAAGAAAAAATAACTCTTGAGAACCATATTTATGTTATAGATACTTATAGAATGAGGGTTGATTTTATGAATCGATTATTACATTATGATTATATGATTACTGTGATTTTATGATTATTATCATATGATTACTGTGATTTTATGATTATTATTATATGTTTATTGTGATTTTATGAATCTTATGATA